>JBBPBX010003618.1:10661-41959 GCA_038048925.1 Garcialebias charrua
TGTCATGTAACAAATTTTCCTGGGCGATTAATTGTCTCGGAAATTATTGCGATAAACGACAATATCGTTTGAAATTTGACAATAATTGTCAAATTTGAGAAGAAATGTTGATTTGTTAGGTTGTAGTACCTTTTTGACCACCTGATGGTAGTATAAGGTTGTTTTAAGGATGGATAGTTGAGCAGCGTATCCCTTTAAGAAAAATGGGAGGGAGGGCCCTTGACGTGACATGGGCTGACTTGGTGACATGGCGTACGCTCAGTGATTTGAGCTCTTTAGCATAGCATTTGTCACACAAAGATTTTAATAAAAAAATCAGTAAACAAGTTCTCAGCTTCTTTTTTCAGAGAAAAAACTTTTTATACAAAGGTACGGGTTTCAACCGTGAATTTACGAGCTCGACAAGACGAATGTTTATTCCTGAGGTCAGCCTGTTAGCTTAGCTCGTAGCTTGGCTTCTCAACTTAACTGCTTTTAATAATCCAAAAAACACTATTTTGGATGGTTAAAATTTATTTTAAAGAGAAAGAGAGGGGGGTCAGTGAAGAACACCGGAGTTGAGCCTTGTCTTCAGTAGAAAGAGAGAGACACAAAGAAGCGATAAAGCCGGTAAATGAAAATGAGGTTGATCATTTTCATTCATCATGCGATTAATTGATTTATTGTTTATCGTGACAGGCCTAATAACAGACAATATAAAAAAAATAACAGAGAATATAAAAAATAACAGAATATAAAAAATAACAGAGAATACAAAAACACCAACAATTAAGGTCTAAAACAGGTCAGGTGCAGACATAAACATTGAAGTGATTATTATGTATTACAAAGTACTTTTCTATGCATGCGTATGGAAACATGCACTCGTCACAATGATTGAGCATGACCAAAAGAAAGACGTAAATACTGCATATCCTCTAAAAAGATAAATGGAAAGAGGCAAACAACTTTGTAAATAATTAAGGTTACAGCTCACCCTTTCTAAAATTTTCTTGTGCAAGTCTGCCTTCAATATTCACAGAATAAAAAAAGAAAGCAGCCACACACAAGAGGCATCCATGAAGCCACCACTAATGATTTGTAGAGCCCATAAATTCATATACGTGGCTCTGCTTGAGGATAAAATCAATATTGATCACACGATTTGGCGAATGAGGCACATAAATATGTGGATTAAGTGACATACAGCCACAGGAGGGTTCAGCTTCCTGTCTAATGGAGAAAATGACCACGAGTGCGTGTGAGCGGATACATTTTTAGTAGCTTACCGTTGTCAAGACAACAGCCGTTTCCACAGAAGGTCAACATATTTGTCATTATCAGCCATAAACTACATTAAGCAGTGTGTGCCTTTTAAATAATTTGGTCATTTAGAAGGTTTCAGTGTGCTGCCTGGTATCCCCCGAGCCAGGCTGCCTTCAGGGCCAACCAGAGTTGCCCCAAGTAACCAGACCGCACCGCCAACAATGATGTGCAAAGTCAACTACTTGTGGGCAAAATTCAAATCTGGGAACACTGCTGACACAGGCCGAAAGCACTTGGCTCCTTGTCCATTCAAACGACCTGCTTTGCGTTGTTTGGAGAAGTCCAGGCAGGATCACACTATGAAAACAAATGCAGGGCTTTAAGATAACAGAACCAAATGTTGGCGGGGCCGATGTCGCAGGACATTATGGTCAAACTGACCTGAATGGCTGCTGCTATGGGAAACCATATTGGTTATGCAAAGTTTTGTCCAATTGTTTAACACTATTAAACAAGGCTGAAGACAAAAGTAGATGTGGGGTTCTGTGGAAAGATTACAAGCAGTTTGAAGAGTTTATTTCTCACCAGATTTTGAGCTAATTACTAATCCAAGCAAGGGCATAACCAAAATCCGGCTTTTAACTTTTATAGCAAATAATAGGAATGTTTATGCCATGAAAATTTGAAGACTAGCTGTTTTAAAGAGAATGATCTCGACCCCACTTAGTTTGTTATTCCAGTCGGAATTATAAACTCTGTTTAAACCAAGGTTGTTTTGAAATTCCTCACTAATACTTTCTCTTCAAATTTTTCAATTTATCAAATGTTTGTAAAGTCTAGTCTGAACTAGGGATGCATGATATTATCGGTGTGGTATCGGTATCAGCCGATGTTAACATTAAAGTTAAATATCGGACATTCCATCAAAATAACTCACCGATATAAAAGACGCTGTTTTTGTATGACAACCCAGTGACAAGGAGGCCTGCAGTGGCAGCACAACGTGATGACATTACTCGCGCCTACCTGATGACCACGGCAGAGAGGAAGAAGCAAAATGTCGGCGGTGTGGAAGGTTTTTTTCATTGAGGATGTCGGATTCCGAAGATTTATGGACTGCATTGATCCTCGCTACATCCTCCCAAGTTGGAGATACTTTTTCCGACGTACCCTTACTTGAGTTACAAGCCGTCATTTCTGACGTTATTGAGAATCTAACAGCGATAGCACTTGGGTGAGTTTACCACAGACACTTGGACGTGGTGTTAGCCTCGTTAGCATGACTAGTCTTATGGCACAATGGATAGACAAAACCTTTGAACTTAAAAAGTCTGTCCTTCATGCACAAGAGTGCAGAGGATCCCACACTGCAGCTAGGAACCTGGAACAAGCCTCCACAAGTGAGACAGCATCGCAGGTAACTAATGCTAATAAATAACATTCAACACTTTTCATTTAATATACGGTAAGTTAAAGTGATATGCATATCATATGGCTGTTACTGAATATATGTTGCCAGCTCTTACAGCGGTTGCACAATTTTTGTAGTAAATAAGTCTAAATAAGAGGGCTATGTTCTGACAAAGGAAAGTACCGTATATAAAAAATATCGGATTTCGGCCAAAAATCCAGTATCGCGCATCCCTAGTCTGAACATCACTGAGTTTGTTCCTTTGTGCCTAAAGATCTGTGTTGTTTGTTATTTTTACATGTTTTAGCCAAAAAGACAGTGTCCTTGATGTAGATCACACTAAACCAAAAGTGACCATGAAAAAGACTGAATAAGGTGCTCCAAATGTAGGTTTTAACTCTGCATCGGAGCACAGGACATTCATCTCTCTTGGATTTTAATTAATTTGACACCTTTCAGCACTTCTGATTTCTGAGTAGTGCAGAATCACGCAACATGACTACGAACAGAAAGCAGCGGGTTGCAGGACAAGTCTCTGAAATGTGTTTCTGCTCATCATTAAAGGTCCACTGACATGATTTTTTTACTATTCATAAAATTGCTCAAAATATATATATTTTATCATTTAAATATGTTCGTTTTTGCAAACAAATTTATAAATCATTTTAATTTTGCTTTAAAAGTGATTTTGAACTTCCAGCCGTGTTTAATCATGGGAAATCCGATTACACGCAAACGCACCATCTGTGATGTAACACTGGGCAGAGCTCTGGGCTTGTCACAGTGCGCGGGTATGAGCAGCTCCACATGAAGGTAAGTCTGATACAGCATCAGACCTAAATTAGATCCTGTTGTTTCTTGTTCCATCACCCAAACTATTTTCTGCTTCCCAAAATGAAGACAAATAGCTCAAATCTTCACATAGATTGATAAATTCGTCCAGTTTTAAATTGTCCGCTATTAAAGAGACCAGAGCCCTCTGCCCAGTGTTACATCACAGATGGTGCGTTCGAGTGTAATCGGATTTCCCATGATTAAACACGGCTTGAAGTTCAAAATCACTTTTAAAGCAAAATTAAAGTGATTTATCATTTTGTTTGCAAAAACGAACATATTTAAATGATAAAATGTATATATTTTGAGCAAATTTATGAATAGTAAAAAAAATCATGTCAGTGGACCTTTAAGGCTATTACGTCTATTTCAGAGTTTTAGTTTCAAAGCATCCATGCCTTCTGTGTTGGAAACAAACTAATTACCGGTAAGGGCTAAAATCTTGGACACGTCAAACATTGTTTTGTGATTATTCCCCTCTGAGGCAACTTTAAATAGGATGCGAGGCCCTGTGGCCTTATTTAAAAAAAGGTGACGCGACACATCCCCCTTTTAATCTCGTCCAAGTCGGAAAGCATCATAAAAAAAGAGCAGAGGATCAAAAAAGTAATGTAAAACAGAGCATGAATTTTTATTAAAATGCACCGCCGGGAGGAAAGTTGTTAAGACAAATGGATGCGGAGTGAGTTTGTGTGTGTAGGTGTGTGTTTGACTGAGGGATGGGGAGCGGCGGGGGCATCAGCAGGCGCATCGGGCCCAGCAGTAAACTCGGGAGGGTAAACAATCTCCCTAATTGAATTCAATCCAACCTCACCACAGGAGGAGCTGAGGCCATTCAGTGTGGAGGGAGCTGCTGGAGGAAGTGTGTGACGACGGGATGAAGAGGCTCCGGCTGACAAGTGAACAAAACAAGGAGGGGACGTAGGAGAAAATAAGTACAAGAAGTGGAAAAAATAACAAACTCTCAGCTTTAGAAGGCACCAACGACAAACACAAAGGGAGAGGAGACAGAGATCAGGGTGGTGGGCGGGGGGGTTGAGGCGTGGAGAAACAGAAGCCAGCTGCACTTTCTCATGATTACAGCAAAAACAGAATTTGCATCAGGGAATGAAATCCAAACATGCTCGATGAATTAAAAGGGAAAAAAATAAGGTAAATAAAGCCTTCCCTGTCGCAGAAATTAAAGGCTTACGAGTGGAGTCCCACAGATTTGCATATGAAGATGAGCACCTATCATCAATCATCTCAGCAAACCTCCTATTGAACACAAAGACTGAGCCCAATTGGCTCACATGAATGCTCTTCATTACTGCTCTGTGTTGGGTGTGTGTGTGGGGGGCACATCGTGTACATATAATCTGGAATCTGCTGCGTATTCATGACTTGCAATCAAACATTTTCTGGTCTGTTTACTGCGGTTTTCAGAGACGTACAATACCTCGATGTGAGCGGGAGTGCCGTTCTCGAGCGCCGCTGATTACAAATCCAGCAAATCACATTGCCGGTAAAAAAGGCATGCTTGGTCCTGGAAGAAAATGGAGAGAGAGAGAGAGAGGAAAAAAGGAGGTTAGGAAACCCGGATCGTACTTTAGTAAAGCTTCATAATACACTGGCATGGATAATGTTTAAAGATAACGTTCTAGTTCACGTGTAAATTGTGTTTTGTTTTTTTTGTGTGGGGAAAAGCAGATTAAAAAGAAGAACTTGTAAAAACTGTCTTATGGTGGATTTGTTTATGCGCTTGACTTTATTTTTTCACTTAAATGTTTGGCTCTATAGTGGCAGAAAGAATGAGATTGTGGATACAGGCGGTTGAAATGAGTTTCCTCTTCAGGGTAGCTGGACTCTCCCTTAGAGATAGGATGAGAAGTTCAGTTATCCAGGAGAGACTCGGAGTAGAACCGCTGCTCCTCCACATCGAAAGGAGCCAGTTGAGGTGGATCGGGTATCTGGTAAGGATGCTCCTTGGGTGGCTCTCTAGGGAGGTGCTTAGGGCATATCTGACTCAGAGGAGACCCTGGAGATGACCCAGGACATGCTGGAGAGACTATCTCTCTCAGATGGCCTAGGAACGCCTTGGAGTCCTCCCAGAAGCTCTGGAAGAGGTGGTTGTGGAGAGAGATGTCTGGGCATCCCCGTTTAAGCAGCTGCCCCCCGCAACCCGACTTTGAAACAAGCAAAAGGTAATGAACGGATGGGGGCAGCACGGTAGCTGCCGCATCTCAGTGAGCAGGTCGCACCGGCTTAAATCTCAGCTGGGGGGCCTTTCTGGGTGGAGTTTGCATGTTCTCTCTGTGCATGCGTGGGTTTTCTCCGGGTGCTCCGGTTTCCTCCCACAGACCAAAAGACTGCATGTTAGGCTGAATGGTAACTCTAAATTGTCCCTAGATGAGAGTGAATGGTTGTCACGTTTGTCTCTGTGTGTCCCTGTGATGGACTGGAGACCCGTCCAGGGTGTCCCCCGCCTCTCACACTGATTGCTAGATATGGGCACCAGTGACCCCCGCAACCCGAAAAAGGAAGAAGTGGGTAAAGATAATGGATGGGTGGGTGGACAGGACAGCTTATTGGTTAGCACGGATGCCTCACAGCAAGAAGGTCCTGAGCTCAATCCCTGGTTTGTGCTCGCCATCTGTCTGTGTGGAGTTTGCATTTTCCCCTCATGCTTGCGTGGGTTTTCTCCAAAATATTTCAGTTTCCTCCCAAAGTTCACAAACATCAATTTTTATGTTGACTCCAAGCCCAGGCCTCCCCTGAAAAAGAGATCTGTGATTTGCCTGGTTAAATAAATGTCCACACGAAACGACAATAGTTTTTAAAAATCTTGTTTTTTTTTTAAGAATGTCTGTTTTTCCACACCAAAATTTTATGTTTGCACAGAATGTGCAAAAAAATGTGTTTTATAATTATATAGAGTACTGTGGATGACCTTGTCCACTGTAAAACACAGCTTTAAAGGTGCAGTCTGCAGTTTCTGTAGAACACAGCACTTTTTCTATTGTTTATTGTTTATTGTTTGTTTATTGTTTATTGTTTAAGGAAATTCTACCATTGCTGTTCATCGTTCTTTAGTTTTAGCAGGTCGCTTTCGTAAATGAGCCCATGAGGTTCAATAAGATTTACCTGACTAAATAAAGGTTGAATGAATGAATGAACAAGATCTAAGATATGAACTAAGAAATACGCTACACTAAGCACTAGTAGTACAAAAACAATAAACCAGCATAAAACAATAATAAAGCAAATATTATTTTTGCATTAATACCCATTTTCATTTCATTTCATTTATTTCATTTATTTATTTATTTAAGTTAGGACAATGCATATTACCATACCATACCATACCATTTTATTTATAAAGCACTTTAAACAGGAACAAGTCCACACCAAAGTGCTGGACAAACAAACACGCAACAGGCAACACAGACAATGAAGTACAACACGAAAAACATAAAAACATTGCAAATGTAGCCGGGTCGGGTGTGGTTAAAATTGTGGACTTAAATATAAATAATCTAGTTTAAAAGAATAAATAATTGATCTAATAAAAGTGAGTTTGGTTAAAAACTTTACTAAAAAAATTACCCTTTAAAAGCACACAGGCCCGTTTGCAGAGGTGTAGGACAAGTTTTACACACTGACACCAGTGATATTGCACAATTGTTTAATTATTAAAATACTAAACAGTTACAATTATCAATAAAAGTGCAATTCATATCCATTTGCTAAAAACAGGAACGCATACACACACACAAACAAAACAAGACACTGTCACCCCTGAAGAGATCCAAAGTCCGCCCTGGTAAAATGCAATCCCGCTGCTCCCAAAGAGGCGTCACACCCACCGACGCCTGTGTGATTAGTTGAGCTGGCATCAGTCTGCTTCAGCTCGGCCCGCAGGACGCGCGGCATAGCCCACGCCACGCCGTCCAGACAGCGGGCCCCAAACAGTCCCAGGACCAGCCGGCAGGAGAGGGACGACCCGGAGAGGAGGGGGGGGGGCAGAACCAGTCGGGACCGCCGCAGAACACGGCCACGGACAACCAGGGAGACGTCGCCACGGACAACAGGAAGTAGAGTCGTAAAGGACAAACAGCAGGGACCCTGAGCTGCTCCACCTCTAACAAGAGAGGGAAGCAGAAAGCTTGTATTGGTGGTCGCCAGAACAGTGGATCATGGCGACCATTATTTAGCTAGCGCGTGACACACCAAACTACTGCCGCCGGAAGGCGGATGACGTGTGTCCACCCCTGGAGGCGGGCTCTGTTTTATACATGAAGCCAGCCCCAGACACACCAATCACGTTGCGGCACCTGTATGGTGCATTTAATGTCCGCTCGGACATCTTACCACATTCACCCCCACAAACTGAATCGACGTCCCGTCGATGATCCAGCTTGCCACCAGGGTTCAAACAGTGGACATGGTACCAGCGCCACAGTAGAGGCATGCTGGTCTCCATTAAAAATAAATAAATTACGAGCTAAAAAACAAATAAATTACAAGCTTAAAAACAGGTGAACCGCTGCTGTTTGTCCTTTTCACACGCATACACAATAAAAACAATCTTTCCTGTTATATCAAAATACAAACACAGTGTAGTAAAAGAGTCCCACCTCACAACTGCAAAAACTACCAACAAACGCCAAATGTAGCCGGGTCGGGTGTGGTTAAAATTGTGGACTTAAATATAAATAATCTAGTTTAAAAGAATAAATAATTGATCTAATAAAAGTGAGTTTGGTTAAAAACTTTACTAAAAAAATTACCCTTTAAAAGCACACAGGCCCGTTTGCAGAGGTGTAGGACAAGTTTTACACACTGACACCAGTGATATTGCACAATTGTTTAATTATTAAAATACTAAACAGTTACAATTATCAATAAAAGTGCAATTCATATCCATTTGCTAAAAACAGGAACGCATACACACACACAAACAAAACAAGACACTGTCACCCCTGAAGAGATCCAAAGTCCGCCCTGGTAAAATGCAATCCCGCTGCTCCCAAAGAGGCGTCACACCCACCGACGCCTGTGTGATTAGTTGAGCTGGCATCAGTCTGCTTCAGCTCGGCCCGCAGGACGCGCGGCATAGCCCACGCCACGCCGTCCAGACAGCGGGCCCCAAACAGTCCCAGGACCAGCCGGCAGGAGAGGGACGACCCGGAGAGGAGGGGGGGGGGGCAGAACCAGTCGGGACCGCCGCAGAACACGGCCACGGACAACCAGGGAGACGTCGCCACGGACAACAGGAAGTAGAGTCGTAAAGGACAAACAGCAGGGACCCTGAGCTGCTCCACCTCTAACAAGAGAGGGAAGCAGAAAGCTTGTATTGGTGGTCGCCAGAACAGTGGATCATGGCGACCATTATTTAGCTAGCGCGTGACACACCAAACTACTGCCGCCGGAAGGCGGATGACGTGTGTCCACCCCTGGAGGCGGGCTCTGTTTTATACATGAAGCCAGCCCCAGACACACCAATCACGTTGCGGCACCTGTATGGTGCATTTAATGTCCGCTCGGACATCTTACCACACAGATCATAAATAAAACGATCCAATACAAATCAGCTGGCTTTGAAAGCGATGGAGTGGTAGTGAGTTTTTAACCGGGATTTGAAAACCGAGAGGGAGGGGGCCTGTTTGATGAGCAGCGGTAACTCGTTCCAGAGTCTTGGTCCTGCTACAGAGAACGCCCTGTCACCCCTGCGCTTAAGGCGAGTTTCTGGAACTATTAAGAGTACCTGATCCTCTGACCTCAAAGCACGTGGAGGGACATATGGGTGTATCAGATCCGAGAGATAGGCGGGGGCGAGACTGTTCAGCGATTTGTAGACATACATGAGAATTTTGAATTGGATTCGAAGATGAACCGGTAGCCAGTGAAGGGAGGCCAAGACTGGTGTAATGTGCTCTCTTTTGCGTGTGCTGGTTAAAAATCGGGCAGCTGCGTTCTGAACCAGTTGTAATCGTGCAATGGTGGCTTGACTGACGCCAAACAGAAGTGAATTGCAGTAATCAAGCCTAGATGTAATGAATGCGTGAATCACTGTCTCCAGGTGCTTTTTGGATAATATGGGCTTCAGCTTAGACAGACGCCTCAGCTGGAAAAAACAGGATTTGACGATCATGTTTACATGACTGTTGAGTTTCATGGAAGGATCCATTATCACTCCCAGATTTTTGACTTTTTGTTTTTCGGACAGGGGTAGAGCAGACAGGTCAATGCAGTGGTTTGAGGTTGTGTCATTGGGAAGGAACAATATGGCTTCAGACTTCTTATCATTGAAGCTTAAGAAATTTAAAGCCATCCAGTCCCTGATGTCAGCCAGGCAGTCGAGCAGAGGTTGAATAGAGCCTGTACCATTTTGTCTTAGGGGGAAGTAGATTTGACAGTCATCAGCGTAGAAGTGGAAAGGTATATTGTGTTTCCGGAAAATAGCACCGAGTGGCAGCAGGTATAAGGAGAACAAGAGAGGACCCAGGATGGACCCCTGCGGAACCCCCCATTTAAGAGCCGCCACTGCAGAAGTAAAATCATTGATGGACACACAAAAAGACCTGTCAGAGAGGTAGGATCTGAACCAGTTTAGGGCTGATCCTGAGATGCCCACCCACTGCTCCAACCTAGCAATGAGGATCTCATGGTCGATGGTGTCGAAAGCGGATGTGAGGTCCAATAGGACAAGCAGCACAGAGTCACCAGTATCTGTGGATAGAAAGATGTCGTTAAAAACCTTCAGTAGGGCAGTCTCAGTGCTGTGGAGGGATTTGAAGCCAGACTGGAAAAGCTCGGGGATAGCGTGATCCTCCAGGAAGCACTTTAGTTGGGACTCAACTATTTTCTCTAGAAGTTTAGAAACAAATGGGAGTCTGGAGACAGGCCTGAAATTGGATAATACTGACGGGTCGAGGTTTGGTTTTTTCAGGAGGGGTTGAACAGCAGCATGTTTTAATGATTTTGGCACCACACCCGAGGATAGACTGCTATTTACAATCGAGAGAATGGAGGGACCTAGAGTGTGAAAAACCTCCTTTAGAAGCCGAGGGGGGACCACATCGAAGGGGGAGCCAGATGGTTTCAGGTTGCACATGACCTGCTCTAGAGAGGACAGAGAGACTGGTTCAAAATGTTCAAACACAGCAACAGATTGAGGTGGGATGGATGGATCGTGAGATGGAGGAGAAATGAGAGCCCTGGTGGTTGCGATTTTATCTAAAAAGAAATGTTGGAAGTTCTCGCACAGCTCAGTCGAGGCTTCCATGGGTGATTGTTCAGTGAGGTGGAGAACAGAGTTTAGGGTGGAGAACAGAACTCGAGGGTTACGAGAGTTTGCAGCAATGATATCAGAGAAGTATTGTGATTTAGCAGTTTTCACTGCTTTCTGATATCGGCGCCAGCTCTCTTTTACCATCTCAAAAGAGACCTGCAGACTGTCTTTTTTCCACTTCCTCTCCACCTTTCGGCATTGCTGCCTGGCCGCTCTGGTCGTGTCATTCAGCCACGGTTCGGCCCTGAGTTTTGGTCTTCTCAGTTTAATAGGCGCTACTTGATCCAAAGCCTTTAAACAAACAGAGTCAAACTGGTTTGTCAGCTCCTCAGTGCTGGAGAGGAACCCCGGGGGCTGAATTAACATGTCATTGTTGTAAACCTCAGTGAAACGTGCGGCAGTTAAATGGTTAACATTCCTGCCTTTACGTGCAGGAATGCATGTTTTAGGGGTAACATGGGGGATGGTAAACTGAAAATTCACTGGCCTATGATCTGAGAATACATTGTCTCCTATTTCAAGGTTTGAAACGGTCACATCACATGTTAAAACAAGGTCCAACAAATGTCCACGCTGCTGTGTGGAAGAGTTCACGTGTTGAGTTAAATTAAATGAGTCCAATAAATCTAAAAAGTCCTTAACCATGGGCTTCTCAGGACAACACACGTGCAAGTTGAAGTCGCCTGAAATGACGACCCGAGAATATTTAGCTGTAATTTCAGCCAAGAAATCAGAAAACTCGCTGATGAAGTTCTTGGAGCGAGGCGGCCGGTAGACAAGAGCACACAAAGTTACAGGTGAATGTCCGAGTTCAAACACAGTCAGCTCAAAGCTAGAGCAGGAGACTGGAATGGACAGTTGTTTACAGTCAAAAGTTGATTTGAAGATAGTTAATAACCCACCGCCACGACCTGATGGTCGCGGGTCGTTAAAAAACAAACAGTTTGGTGGTATTATTTCCGTCAGCGCGCAGGACTCACCCGACGACATCCACGATTCTGTGATGCAGAAAAAGTCCAAGTCGTGCTCTTCAAAGTAATCCCTGAGGATGAACGTTTTGTTGCAAACAGATCGGGCGTTGACAACACAGAATTTGATGATATCCGAGCTAGCCGCTGATGAGCTGCTAGCAGCTGATGTGCTAACAGCTGGTGGGGGAGCGCGCGTCCGCGGCTCGCTGCCCACAGAGAGCTGCTCCGGCCGGAGATCCCCGTTGTTTTCCTGGTCCGTGCACGCGGGAGACTGGCGATGAGAATCGAGACCATCAGCTGAAGACAGCGAGGCAGAACGCCGGGCTCTGAGCTTCACCAGCCGGCCAGCTCGTGAGCCGCGTTTCTTCCTCCGAGTCGATCGATTTCTCCGTGCAGGCTGGTGCGAAGAGCAGCGGAGGTAAACGGGCAACTCGTCTCCGAGCAACGGGGGCAGAGGGGGCCTCCCCGAAGTACGCTCATACTGGCCCGAATCAGCGACATCCGCGGCAGCAAACCGTAAATCCAGAAGCTGCTTCCGATCATAAACCAGCAGTGTACTTATGTCTCCAATGAAGAACGAACAAAACACAAAAATTCCAAACACCCACAGGAGAGGTGGACACGCAGCCGTGCTTATGGGCGCCATCTTGGAAAAAAATTATATGATGATATTAATCAACATAACAGCAGTTAGGATCAATGTAAATATGCCGGAGTTAGCACAATAGCTACCGTAATTTTCATCCGTTGTCCTAAGGCAGGTAAGAATAAGAAACGTCCCATAAAACAAAAGAGCAGAGAAAAATACAAACATCACCTATATAGCACATAACACAACATAAAATTACAATAAAAATATGATGCCATAAGAAAATAGACAAAGTAATCTACACATGAGTGCACTTCTGATTAGTTTTCAGCCAAAGTTTCAGAGAATTTTTAAAGCTGGAGTAGGTGCCACAGTTCCTGATGGAAACTGGCAGTGTGTTCCATGACTGCGTGCCTCTGATGGACACCACCATTTGGCCAAATTTAGTCCTGCGCCGCTGCACATCACAATCTCCTCTGGTCAGTGCTCTTGTGTTTACTGTACTTGTTTTTTTACTTATAAAATATATTAAAGGAGGAGGAGCAAGTCCATTTAAAACTTTAAAAATCAGGCAAACGTCCATAAAAATCTGATAGCTATTAAAATCCAAAATGTTGTACTTATTTATGATGTTGCAATAATGATACTGTATTGGCTTTTTGTCAAAAAATTTCAGTGTTTTCTTAAAAAGAGACTTTAGGAGCTTCATGACGATCTCTGAAGTGTGAGACCATGTAGTATAACAATAGGCTATATGGCTTCTCCTAATATATACATTTTGCAGCACACAAACAAAAGTTTATTGGCAACAGAATTGGGTTGAAGCAAGCAACACATCAACTCCATTAATGTTGGGGTTTCTGGTGCTTTCTCAATATTTAAAACAATAGTTGAGATGTTACCTTATTTAAAACTCAATTTAATTAAAGATTGTGATTGTCACTTTTTAATTGTTACATATTTTATTCAAATTTCCATTAATACTTTGTAGATGTTTTTTTTCTGTATGACTATTCCTAAACTTTTGATTAAAATTGACTGTATTCTTGGATTGTATTATTTGTATTATTTATATGTAGGTCTTTAACAGACTACTCTAGTAATCGACACATCGATTCCTAGGACATCCATCGAGTTTTTTAATTTCACGTCGAGTATTCGTTGTGACGTCATCACGTCGCAGTTACAGAACAGAAAATGAATCAACTTCCTGTTTGGAGCGCGTTGCGAACCGGTGTTACACCAAATGTGACCACTGTATATTGTGACCATAGGGGGCGGTGTTGCATGCACTGTTGCAGGTCACAGAATATGGTGTAACACCGGGTCCAATCGACCGAACCAGAACCAGCTTCACAAACAAAAAGCAAAAAATATTAACCTCTAAACCTATGAAAAACCTATAAACATATTAATCTTTAAAACTACACCGATGGCGGTGGTGCAGGGTGGTCGACCACCCCACTGTTTTTAAGTTTCATTTTTGACGTGTTGCACGTTACGTTCACTTTTGCAGCTTAATAATAATAACTACGGTAATAGTTTTGGTTTTCCTGTGACTTATTTGCAGTAGGATAAATGGTAGGAGCCTAGCTCCCAATGTTTTGTTGGTCCTTTTTGTGTAAATAATAAAAAAAAATTTTTTGCGTTTTTATTTATTTATTTATTTATTATTTGCATCTTAAGATCATATGACATCATCAACTACTCGAGTTCTACTCGAGCTTTATTATGTTAATGTCGAGTTAAAAAATTATGTACTCGTTCAACCCCTATTTATATGTATTGGGTGGAGGCTTTATAAAAGTCCACTGGGCTTTTGCATCTTCCTGCACTGTTATTATTATTTTCTTGATATCTTTGATTTGAATTTTAAATGTGCAAAATAAAATAAAATAAAAAGATGCAAATATTGGGTATTAGGTCCTTGTCTAAAAATATCTTCTTTGTCTTGATTCCAAATGAACACTAAAACCTGCACTTTGACTACACTGTCTGCATGTTGACTGGTGGTGAAAACCCAGCAGCTTTGCCAAATCTATATGAAAAAGGCTTTAAATTGAGGGTAAACACTGTGAAAGCAAATTATTATATTTTTGAGCATGCACTATAAAATACAACAATAAAGGCTTTGTCTGGTTCTTCTCCATCTGTCAAGTCAAACAGTCATGTAATGCAAACTTTATACGAACACAGCAAGCATATTTAAGATTTCTCTTTATTGTTTTGCTAAGTTTACCAGGACGGAAATTTCTTCAGCAGAAGAATAAATCTGGCTGTGACTTTACTTGTTCTTCTTACAACTTATGATCAAGGCCTAAATTTAAAAGTCCCGCAGGACAAACCTTAATTCTCGTCAGAACTTGACTTTAAGCCAAGCCCAGAAGGCCTCGGCAGCGTGCTGACGTGTATAAAAACACAGATAATTACCTCTCAGTATCATAATTGTTCCTTCTTTTATAGTCCCTTCACAGACGACGTCTTTATTTTGATTTCTTCTGGGTCAACCGTCATTAAAGGACATCTTCATAAATTTTTCAGCCGTTTTCTGGCGCTCGCACTGCTGCTGGAGCGCGCCGTATGAAGTGCTATTCAGGTCACATCAGCCCTTAATGGCTGATTTATTAGAGCCCAACAGGGGCTTGGTGATGGGCTACAGGACAAAGAGCCTGTTTTAAACTGCATTAGGACTCTGCAGTAAATATCTCACACAACATTAGCATTTTGATGACTGCCTCCACCAGTCACCTTTTGCGCCGTCTTCCCCCCCCCCCTTCCTCCATCTCCTTCCCTTCACTGCCTTTTAGTCCTTGTATCAATCCATCTTTTGGAACGCGCCGCTTTCTCTCTTCACGTCACGCCGCTCATTATATTCCTCGCTCGACATATTAAACACATACCACTGCCAAGCTGACACCGGTGAGCGTGATGTGAGGCGGTTACCTTTAATTACCGCTGAATTAATGAAGCGCACGGAGGTAAACTCACACTCTATTCAGGGAAACTGAAAACATTATTTCGTCTTCACCTTTTTTTTTTACGGCTAAAACACATTCCCTCTGCTATGATGCAGAGCACCTTTACGTGATTTATAATCAAACCTCACATGCAATCAGAAACCTGATGAGCACCAAAGCTTCTGTAATTGAAGGGTCGAAAACAGGTCATGGTTTGGAATAATAAGCTCAAATTAAATGGATTTGTTGGTACTATGATATTTACTATGCTAATTAGTCTGATATGGGCTTAGATAGAATAAAAAGGACCCCTTTTTCAACTTCACCCTATTCAATCTTGTAAAATATGCAGCAATTTAAAACGTAATTAAAATAAAACTAGAAAATTGATTAAATAAAGGTGGTCTCAGACAACTTGCACATGTTGGACTTAATGTTATTTCCCTATTTTACTCAAACTTGTTTGTGACATTTGAAAATGCCTAATTACTTAAAATATTGTATTTGTCTCTTATACAGTATTTTCACTTAATGGCATCTGCATTATTTTAACGACGCAACACATTCTGGAGCACTGTCGTACATCATTTCAGTTGAGACCAAAACGCAAGGAGTCAAGGATATACAGTTATTTGTAGTTCTTATGCCGTTATGTACTTTGTAGGATATAGGATATATATATACAGTGTTTTCCCTAGATTACTGTCCTTAGCAGGGCGCTCGTCAGACTGGGAGCAGGTTAGCAGAGCATTGTTACTAATGCCAGTGATTGTCAATGGGGTGGGGGTGTAGTGGAGCACAACGTTACTAATGCTAGGTCAAAGCCATTTACGGTATCCTGTGGCTACAATCTCCTACTAAAAAACCTACTCACACCAAACGTCACCAGTAGAGTTAACATGCAACCGTTTTTGTTGTTGTTGTTGACAGCTCCAACTGCTCTACCATGCCCAAACCTTTTAAACCAACAGAAAAACAATAGTATACAGTATCTAGCTTATGAGGGGTGGCTGCAAGTAGGTATCTCTGCAGACAAATTCGGAAGACGTATCTGGGGTGGGGGTGGGGGGCACATCTGATTGGATGAGGTGTATCCAAGGGGCCACATCTGATTGGACGACAGAAAAACGGGCATGTCTGGAGGGCCACATCTGATTGGACAAAAAAAAGTCTGAACAAAAAAAACTAGCCGTTTGTGTTAACTACAGACATATTCATAGTTGCCAAGTCCGCTTATTTCAAGCGGCATTTGGCTTTATTTTTTCCCTGGAGTCGCTTATAAATTCGGTGAGCCGCTTGTGGTGGGGTTTTTTTGTGCTTCTCACGGACATTGAGTCGCTTATTTGGGCTTGTTTTTCTGTCAAACAGTAATGCGAGTGGTGGGTAGTTTGTCCCTTCACGCCCCCCTTCCACGTATGTTACGTCAAGGCGGATAGAGATTCAAGAAAGTTTTTTTGTTGACTTTGCAGTTTAATTTTTATTTTATTTCTTAATTTGTACGCATGACAAGAAACCAGCTGTATAAAAATGCAAAACGTATTTTTATTTTTTAGACTGAATACATTCTTCAAAGTATAATTTTGCTGGTTATATGTAATGCCATAATAAATATGTTTATATTGTTTAAAAACTGCCGGTTTTTTTTACACAATGGGGTGGGTTGCCAGTTGAGCTTGTTATTTGGGCTTGTTTTCCAATGGTGAGTCGCTTGTTTGGGCTTGTTTTTGTGGAGCTGACCGCTTGTTTCTGTCGCAAAATCTGGCAACACTGGACATATTATGTCTAAAAACAAGGCGTTATTGACAGATTGTGTTAACCACAGGCATATGGTGTTAACTGGTTCGACATTGGCAGCGTCTTGGTTTGACATTAGCGGCGTCTCCATAACTTCTCTTTCTGCCTCGCTTAACAGAACTTCCGGTTACATTTCAAAATAAGAGCAACATAAATGGGTAGTGGGGAGGGCTAAATGTTTTTTTTTTTAATACCTAGCCATTATATTAACAAAACAAAATCCGTTTTCGTTGTTGAATAATGTGAAAATAGTTACAATCGATTCATAAAGAAAGAAAAATAAATTAACCAAAATAATAATGATACTTTAACTGGCTTTGAGACAAAGAATGTTTCATTTAACTTCACATTTTCTTGTTCAACCTTTTAAAGCAGTGATTGTCAGTTTCTGTAAGATTTCTGCAACTGGAGCAGGTATTTCTGCTTACTGGTTAGCTTCCTCAGCTGTCTCACATTTTAAGTGTCAATCATATTTCAGCTCCTTTCATAGATCGGATCGAGCACTTCTAAAGAGCAAAGTTTGTTTATTACTTTTGTTTTGGGCCATTGTCTCGTTACAGGACTCATGACCTTTAATTGAGACCAGAGTTTTTGACAAACGGGAGCAGGTTTTGCTTCAGATGCTTCATATTTCATTGTACCCAGACCACACTCAAGCCAACCTGTGTCAGGTGCAGCCTACAACCCAAGAACAAAATATAATTTTCTTGTGTTTGACAGCAGATATAATGCTGTTTTAAAAAGACCTGACGTAACTTACATAAAGAGCCAGAAATACAGCTAGCCAATCAGTGTTGGCCCTCTACAAACGCCTATTCTCCAGAAACGCCCACTTTTGGTCTGCAGAGAACCCCTTCTTGGTGGCTGTGGCTGAGTGGTTAGAGCAGTCGTCCTCCAATGCAACAGTTGGGGGTTTGATTACACCAAAAGTAGGCCCAAGTGTCCCTGGGCAAGACACTGAACCCCTCATTGCCTCCGATGTGTGTCCCACCATTGTATGCATATGATAAATCACTGATTAGTCTTTGTACAGAAATAGTAGAGTGCTGTATGAATGGGTAAATGAGGACGCAGATTGTAATGTAAAGTGCTTTGAGTATCTTGATAAGACAGAAAAGTGCTATAGTGCAGTCCATTAACCATTTATAAGAACAGATTATATTTCTTTAACTTTTTTTTTCTATGCACACCTCAAACCCATTGTCAGCCACAATACTGATGTTACCCCTTACAAACGCTATGTGTAAAACCATTAGCAGCTTCATTCAAGTAATATTTGAAAAAAAAAAAACCTTAGACAATTTGTTTTTGTAAACAATAATTATGCCAATCTTAAAGCTTCAGTATGTAGCTTTTTTTATAAACTTATTTCTTCACTCTGTCACTACCTCCTGACAGACTGATGTTAGCCAGGTAATCTCTGAAAAAAAAATAAAAAAAAATTGTCCCCTTGCTTCTCCAGGTGGTAAATAAGCATTTCTAAAAAGAAAAGGTGACACGCCATTTTCCAGCCAATAAAAACAGAGTTTTTAATCAGCCAATAAAGAGCTGCGTTCCAGTTGTCCTCAACAGAGCTTCTCACGCCCCAACCCACGCCCCCACCTGTCCCAGCGCCGCGCACGTTCTCGTTCAAAGGATTGGAAAGCGATGCAGAACTGTTTTGTATGTCACACAAATTATTAAATTCCCCTTCTTAATCCCTGATCAGGACTTTTTTTTTTTTTCAAAAGTCAAATAATCGCTTCATCCACCGCTCTGTACCGCTTCCTCTGCCGACTGCGATGAATGAGGAAGTGAAATTGTCACGAGTGAATAAAAGTAGGGTTCAACGTGGCTGCCAGAGGCTCTGAAGATTTCCTGGTGTTCTGGACTAGCGCCCCATGGTTGTTTTTTGTTTTTTTTAGAAGGTTTTAGTGACATATAAACACAGAATATCGCAGCGTCTCCAAGAGACTGCAGCTGGGGGCGGAGCAGATCTCAAATTCAGCGGAGAACGGACTGTAGCTCCGCCCTCAGAGCTCTGAGGGGGAGGGAGCAGAATGCTTTTCCTTGTTGAAAATTTTTCTGAGTGTTTTGGTCATACAGAAATCGCAGATAGTACCTTTAACAATCTATAATTAAAAAGCAGGAGCAGAGGACATGACAGTAAAAAAGATATATTGTTTTACTAAAACTAAACAATCACTGACCGTCTAAAATCTTTTGTTAGCATCATTAGCATCGTTAGTGAAATTAGCATCGTTAGCATACGGTAATTAGCATTATTGTTTGTAAATTTTGCTCAAACTTAATAAAAAAATAAAAAAATAAAAAATTAGCATTACTGTAGCAGTAACAGCAGTTTCTGTGCCTACCTGAGCTGGAAGGGTTCCCCACTCAAAAAGCAGAATCTTGACCTGCAGGGTTTCGTGACAAACAGGCAAAGGTTTGAAATAAAAATAAATTAAATTAAATTAAAATCAAGCTGTTGTCTGTTCTTCTGTTAGCTAAGATGCTCAAACTGACCATTAGCTCACAGGATGCTAGCCTGGTTAAAACCAGACCCTTGTCCTCCACTTCGCTTCGTATTAGGTCTGGACTTTCTCCATAGAGAACCGATTCTTGCTGGAGGCGTGGCCTCTGCTGAGGAACAAAACCATTGGATCTTAGAAAAATTTTGAACAGGGAAAAGCATTCTGCTCCCTGCCTCTCAGAGCCATATATGGTCTGTTTCCTGCTCTGGTGAACTTGACATCTGCTCCGCCTCCTGCAGCATTTTCTCTCGCTGCAGCCTGCCGCTGCATATTCTGTGTTTATATGTTAATAAAACGTTCTAAAAAAATAAAATAAAACCATGGATCGCTGGTCCAGCACACCAGAAGACCAGAAAATCTGATGGGACTCGGGCAGCAACGTAAAACCCGAGTTTAATTCTCTCGTGACAACCTGAGGCATTTCCTCATAGCGGAGGGAGAGGAGGAGGAGGAGGAGGGAGGAGGGAGCGATCACTTGACTTTTGGCCAAAAAAACAAAAGAAAACTCCAGATAAGGGATTAAGAAGGGGAATTTAATACATTTGTGTCACATATAAAACAGTCCTGCATCGCTTTGCATCGCTTTGAATGAGAACATGCGGCTGCTCGCTGGCTGCGCGCTGGGACAGGTGGGGGCGTGGGTTAGGGGCCAAAAACTCCGCCCCTTCTGTTCTCTGATTGGTCCGGTCAAAAATCAGCCGGAGAAATCGTTGTCTATGGGAGAAGTCCCAGACTGAGCAGTGAAGGGAAATGAGAATTGAGCGGAGCTGTGCAGGAAGGCGAGGGCCAGGCTAACAGGATGCATAGCAAATAATAATCCAACTTAAAAAGAAAAACGTTTTATCCTTCCAACAGCCTCTTCACCTTTTATTCTTCTACTTTTTTTAACAAATAAACTTCCTACAGATAGTCCAAACAGCTAAATTCTTGTATTCTCCACTCCATGAGAAACTTTCCAAGCTGAGTTACAGCTGCTTGTTCGTGGTGCATTCACTGACTGTAAAAACATCAGATTTTTGAGAGTTGCCCTAGGCTGGTTAGGCTGTAGCATCTCTAATGATTTCTGTGATCTGGTAGCCCTCAGAGTTTGTGCTGGGAAGAATATTACTACGGTACACTGAATTTGAACTGAATATCTTTAAGATTTATTGAACTGAACTCATTTGCTAAGTGAGAGATTTCATTATCTTTCCTCAGAATATATATATTTTTTTACAAACAAACTAAATCGCACAAAGATAGAGTAATAACACTAGTGTCCAACTTTCACAGCAGCGGGCCATAAAGAATTGGTGGAATTTTACCCTCCTCCTGCCCTTCGGTCAAAATGGCCACCTCAGTTTTAAACCCGAGGCCTCTCGGGACATTTTGACCCAAGGGCAGCAGGAGGGTTAAAATCCATATGTAATTTTGACTGAATTTGCACACGAAACACAGATCAAAAACAAAAGAAATTGTTTTTTTCCCTCCACTAAACTAAACCGAGATGCTAGGAAAGAAATGGTGCCAAATTGTCAAAATATCATCTGGGCAGAGCGGCCAAGCGGACGAGCTGCCAAGGCCATGCTTCATCAAATCTGCTCTTCATTATGTCTGATCGAATTGAAGGCTTTGGCAGAGAACGCAGTCACTATAGGTCAATTCAACTGGAAATACTGAAACTGGTTTGGTCAACAGAGCATCTGCCAGATATTTAGTGAGCCTTCGAGTTTTTGGAAAGGAGGACTCTCACACCATATTGCAACAATTCCAACTGCAAACTGTCACAAACACAAGAAAAAAAAAGAGCAATAACAGATAAAACCATCATATCGCTGACAAAATGATGGGCTTTTATTGGGTGCGTTCATGTTCTGCAGCAGTTACAGCAATAATACAAATGTTTAATTCCACGTATTTACCTCTTAAAAACACCCCCGGCTTCGTTCTCTGCTCCGCCTTACTCAGATTGAATCAGAGCCAGCTTTTTTCTTCTCCAGTACAGGTAATCACTGCTGCTCAAGTACTGGCCTTAGAAAGGGAAGCTTCCAAGGTATCTTCAAAGAGTTCTTGACCAGAGAAACGTACACCAGGCAGCTCCAGGCGCCAAGAGCAATCTTGTACAGTTATTAATAGAATGTTCATTTCAAAGATATGCAGAAGCTCTTGAGTTATAGGTATGGAAGAAGCAAACTAACGCACATTTAAGAACGCTATTGATGCAAGATGCATAATGAAGGGTAATTCAGTTTACTTGTTTCCATTGAAGTCAAGAGAACTTTACACAATCAAGCAAGCGGTACGTCGATGTCCCCCCCCGTCGCTGAGGGATCGGAAAAGTGATGATTGTAATTTTCGAGATTGATGTTTTTCTGGACTGGAATTCAACAGGGAATGCAACCTTAATGTTTTTGGTGCAAGATATTCAAGTGGGTATGAGTTACACTTTGTATAAGAACTTTTTTTTCTTGTCTGAGGTTGTGCAGAGTGACAGATCATGGCGAGCGAATGGAGCAATTTTATCCACCACAAGGGGCAATAGCGGAGCCAGTGGGTGGCCAATGGTGGCCTTGGCCACCATAAATTAATCTTTGTCCACCCCAATCTATACATTTAGGTAATGTAAAAAAAAATAAAAACATAGTTTTCTCAAATTATAAAGGTGACCAGTTTAAATATATAGGGTGGTGGCCATCTTGGGTTTTGATGAATAGCAACTCAGTGTTTAAAAAGAATCTTTCTTATGCTTAAATGCAGCCACACACACTAAAAAGAAAGTTGGTAGCTGAATTATTTTTCAAGTTGTGCTCAAAATATACATGGACAAATGGACAAAGGCCATTTCCTCTTCCTCTTCGTCTTCTTTCGGCTGTTCCCTCTTCAGGGGTCGCCACAGCGAGTCATCCACCTCCACTTCACTCTGTCCTCTGCATCCTCTGTCCTCACTCCAACTACCTCCATGTCCTCTCTAACTGCATCCATATATCTCCTCTTTGGCCTTCCTCTGTCTTTTTGGACAAAGGCTATTTCCAATTCCTCTTTTTCACTATGATGGGGGACAAAAGGGCCTGGTGTTAGCACTTTGAGATTTTCATTAATGAAAAGTGCGTTATAAATTGAATTCATTATTATTATTATTATTATAAAATACTTGGGAGGCCATTTCTTGGGAGGTTTGTCTGATAAAGCAATACAGCTCAAGTTAAGACCAGTATTCCTACTTTTTATTGTATGTATAGTATAGTAGTAGTATAATTGGTCAATGGCATGAAAGGCGATCAATCATTAAATCCCTTCTGTGTGTGTCTGTTTGTTAGTAAAAAATATCTCATGAAGCATTTGTGACTTGTGCTGGCAAAATGAGTCACAATAAGGAATGTTTTAATACTGAGTTATTATTTTCAAATTCTCTATCTCAAAAGCTTCAAAACAGTCAGTAGTTTGTAGAAATTTGGTGATTTATCATGGTCTGGCAACGCATTAGTTTTGTTTATGAGAGCACAGTTTTGAAAACCCAACTTTTATTGGTCTAGAGTACAATGATACCAAACATTATATGAAGGGATTTTCTGGTGCTATGGCAGCAGGTAAGGGGAAAAAAAGTTAATTTCAAAATAAATGTGTATATAAGACAAAAGATTATTTCTGAAGCCATAAAGGTAGATTAAGAAGAATATATTTTATTTTAGTTACTGGAATCACTAGATGGTGTCTTTATGGACTAATAAGTACACACATATGGCAAAAAAACAGTATTTTCACGTTGCTGTGCAGCCAGAGCTCATTCTCTCATTTTGCCCACACAGGTCACATGTTGTCTTCTATAACATCAACTTCAGACTTGTAGTTATTTTGAGTACTGGAATATAAAAGATATTCACACAAGTTATACCCTTTATATTCTATTTTTATGACAGATTGACAATTTGTAGGAACTGTTTTTATCCACTGAGCCAGAAAAAGGGGGACGATAATAATAATAATAATAATAATGAATTCAATTTATAACGCACTTTTCATTAATGAAAATCTCAAAGTGCTACAAGGAGCAACAGAATTAAATGTCAATAAAACAAATAATAAAACAATTAAAATCAATAACAATATCAGCCAAGATCAAAAGTAGAATCATGAGGAGGCAGAGTATGCTTGGTCGAAAAGGAAGGTCTTCAAGCCGCTCTTAAAGTCAACCACAGACTGTGGGGCTCTTAGACAGTCAGGAAGAGAGTTCCACAGACGGGGGGCAGCCACACTGAAAGCCCGGTCTCCCATGGTCCTTAATTTGGTTCTCGGAATGTGAAGGAGATTGCTGTTCTGTGACCGCAGCGAGCGGGTGGATGAGTATGGAATAAGAATATCCTTCAGATAATCTGGTGAAGTTCCGTGTAAGCATTGATGTGTAATGAGAGCAGTTTTGTACTGAATTCTGTAGGCGACAGGAAGCCAATGAAGGTTATGGAGAATGGGCGTAATATGTTCAAATTTACGAACTCTCAACAAGATCCTTGCTGCACTGTTTTGAATATATTGAAGTTTCTGAAGGTTTTTGCCATGGATTCCAATAAACAGGGAGTTGCAGTAGTCGAGCCTGGAGGAGACAAAAGCATGGACGAGCTTCTCAGCATCGGATAAAGTTAGAGATGGGCGAAGTCTGGAGATGTTTCGAAGATGGAAGAAGCAAGTTTTAAACAGATGCTTAATGTGATTTTCAAATGTAAGATTGGAGTCCATTTTTATTCCAAGATTAGTAACAGAGGTGGAGAGGGGGATGTCTTGTCCAGAAAAGGAAAGTGTTGTTATAGGAGATGTTTGTACCTGGTGAGGGGTGCCAATCAGTATGGCCTCAGTCTTGGAGCAGTTTAATTGAAGAAAGTTCTGATTCATCCATGCCCTAATTGCCTCCAGGCAGGCAGAGAGGGCAGTGAGTGAAGATGGAGATGACAAGGTGGAAGATGAGGATGCTCCAGTCCTGATGTAAAGCTGTGTATCGTCGGCATAACAGTGAAAAGAAATGTTGAACTGATTAATAATTTGACCTAAAGGCAGCATGTAAAGGGAAAACAGCAGGGGCCCCAGAACTGACCCCTGAGGGACACCACAGGAGACACCAACTGTCTGGGACGTGGCGTTGCCAAGACTAACACATTCCAGCCTATTGGAGAGGAAAGATTTGAACCAGTCCAGGACTGTGTCGCAGAGACCGACCTCCACATGAAGACGGTGGAGGAGGATACTATGGTCCACAGTGTCGAAGGCTGCAGTGAGGTCAAGGAGGACAAGGATGGAGGGAGAGCCAGTGTCAGCGGCCAAGAGGACATCATTGGTAACCCTCAGCAATGCAGTCTCTGTACTGTGAGCTGCCCTGAATCCAGACTGAAACTTCTCATACAGAGAGTGTTGTTGTAGGTGATCCTGCAGCTGAGCAGCAACAGCTTTTTCCAGCACTTTAGACAGAAAAGGGAGGTGTGAAATTGGGCGGTAATTAGAAAAAATGTCGGGATCCAAATTAGATTTTTTCAGAAGAGGCCTAATGATGGCGGTTTTTAGAGGCAGTGGAACATGACCAGATTGTAGAGACTGATTTATTATTTGAGTGATAAGTGGGCCTATTGCAGAATGATTGGTTTTTATGAGAGACGAGGGGAAAGGATCCAGGGCGCAGGATGAAGGCTTCATTTTCTTGATGATGGCCTCCACCTCACTCTGAACAACTTCGTCAAAGCTGTTTAGGGTCCCAGAATGCAGACGGGTGGGTGGCACACGGAGAACGGGGAGGTTGTGGAGCTGAGATCTGATATTGTCAACTTTGGTTTTAAAAGATGAAAGAAACAGGTCGCATTTTTGAGCAGAGTCCTCAAGAGTTTGCTTAATGGGATTAAGCAGACGAGTGATTGTGGAGAAGAGCTGTTTAGAGTTTCCAGGGCAGGTGTTGATGATGTTAGAATAATATTTGGAGCGTGCTTCTTTAAGAGAATAGGCGTATGCTTTCTGATGTTCTTTATATGCCTGCTTATGCACAGACAGACCAGATGATTTTACACGTCTCTCAATAGCACGGCCAGTTGCCTTCATCTTGCGCAGCTCATCAGTGTACCAAGGGGCTGAGCGCGAGAAAGACACCAGTCTTGTCTTTAAGGGGGCGTGTAGGTCCAGGAGCTCCCGAAGAGATTGGTTGTAGTAATCCACAGAGTCATCTGCAGATGAATGATTGACAGCGGTCAGGGTGTGAAGATCGGCAGACAGAACATCAAGGGAAATGTTTTTAAGGTCACGGAACTGGATGGGTCGTTTTGGGTTTGAAGCAGGCGAAGATGAAGGCACTTCCAGGGAGATGACCCTGTGATCTGAGACACCCAGGTCATATACAGATAAGTTATTGATGAGTACAGTGTCTGTAATCACCAAATCCAGAGTATGCCCCCTGCTGTGCGTAGGGGCGTCAACATGTTGAGTGAGATTAAGAGAGTCCAGAAGAGACTTAAAATCTGTTGCCAGAGGTGAAGAAGAATTGTCCACGTGGATATTTAAGTCGCCAAGAAAAATAGTCTTCACAGGGGAGGTGCAGAAAAAAGTGAGGAGGTCATGCATCTCTGAGTTAAATGAAACATGTGGTTTGGGAGGTCTATAAATTAATATAACATTCATCAGGAGTGGGGCTTTGAAGCTGAAAGCCAGACATTCAAAAGAGGAAAAGTCCTGAGAAGACAGATGAGACAATTTTAAATTACTGCGGTAGATTACAGCCAGACCACCACCGCGGCCAGTGCTGCGGGCTCTCTGCAGATAACTNGGTTTCAAAAACCCTTACAAAGAACCATGGAAAATGTGCCACCCTTTTGTTTTCTGCCCCCTTTAATCCAGAGCAACCAGATCACCTTCAGAAGTCACAGAATTAGTCCATAGAGTCCACATGAGAGTGTCATTTAATCTTACTTTGTACTATAAAGTCAGATGTTCTTTGGAGGCCTCAAAGGTTTGTTACAGAACATAAGAAATGACGTCTTAAAGACCAAGGAACACACCTGACAGATCAGAGATACAGTTGTTGGGAAGTTTCAAGCAGGATAGGTTATAAAACAACATCCCATGGCACAGTAATGTGCGCTGATGTTGTTGTCAAAGCTTTGGTTAAGGATTCAAGGTGTCTTTATTGTCATTCACATCACATGTGGTACAAAGTACATGCGGTGAACGAAATTGTGTACACAGGGTCCCAGTTGCATCCAACAATAGCAAAAATATAAATTGTAAAAAGAAACAGCAAATAAGTGTGTTTAAGATATAAACTAAGATATACGCTAAACGAACGCCCATTGGCACGCTAAAAGATCTAAGATATTTGCTAGTCACTAATCATGCAAAAACAATACACCGAACAACAGCAACATGATTCTCGTAGGTTTGGTTAGTTGATTATTTGCTGGTTAGTTGCTCCTAATAAAACTGCTCACATTTCATGCTACATACTACCATATTTTCTGGAATATAGGTTGCACTTGAATATAGGTCCCATTGTCCAATTATTGCCAACGAATTGGAAAAATCCATATATAGGTCGCACCTGAATATAGGTCGCACCTACGTCAAAATGTGGACCGTGTTTAGCTCTGCTGCAAATGTCTGCCACAGGAGCACACAGCAAGGCTTTTAAGAAGATTAACACTTAAAAACAATTATTTGTTTGATAAAAATTATAGCAAATATGTGTCTGAGCTGAACTTTTCTTTAATAAATGAATAATTTTAGCAGGATAAACACCTAAAAATATATATTTGTTAGCTGACATTATTGTAAGAGTGTGTCTCAGTTTAATTTTTGTTAATAAATGATTACAAATCAGCTTATTTTATAAAAAGCCATAAATAGGTCGCACCTGAATATAGGTCGCAGGGCATGCAAAAATGATAAAAAGCCACAACCTATATTCCGGAAAATACGGTACTTGGAACATGAGTTGATTGATTAATTAGACTAACCAAGCTTGAGCTTTCAAAGTCAGTTACCCTTCAGACATATATATGGACAGCACAATGTTGCTATGTGTCAATCAAACACATTTAGGGTGTTGTTCTTGGTAGGGATGCTATTTCTGGCAGAACACCGGCAGACTCCATAGGAAGTTGACTGGAATATTGTGCTAGCGTATGAAGGAACAATGTCATATTTACTAGGTATGCTATTCAGATTATAAACGCACCCTACCATAAGTGTTCAACAAATGTTCCTTGAATACTGTATATGTCTTGATTTCTAAAAATCGGTAATGACCATTGAGAAACCACAACCCCAAAATCTGAACAAACAACAACAAATATAATCTTCTGTTAGATTATGATTTCAAGCATCTTGATGCTCTGCATTAAATCACAATACTGTAGTCCCTTGATACTTTGCGGTCTGACTTTTGCGGACTCACTCTTTTGCGAGTCCTCAACGTAAGATTGTACACGACACACAATTGGTTGATTGGTGGAAGGTGAACAAAGGTGACCAACTAGAGCATTGTGCTGAGGGGAGGACTGGCCATCGGGAGCACCAGGATGTTTCCTGGTGGCCTGGTCCGCTTAGTGATCGCAGAGGGACCCCCTTCTTTCTCCTTCTGAGGCTTCTGTCACAGCAGAGACACACAACAGATTGCGTGCCCGCCTGTTGTGTGTCTCTGCTCACTGTGACAGAAGCCTCAGAAAGAGAAAGGAGGAGGCGGGGTGAGATCTATCTTTCCCCATCACTATGGACCTTACCAAGCTCCGCCCAGAAACGCCCCCTAAACTCCCACATGGCTGCACGTCTCACAAACAAAGCCTCGCGGAGCTTAGTTTCAATGGAAACATGGCGTCGACTGACTCTCTGCAGGGTATTTCTGAGTCAATTAGTGTATCATTTCTGCCGGATTTCAACAAAATATCAGCCACGACAATGGACAGGGGAACCAACAAGTTCATGTCATCTTTTTTGGACGACATCAAGTTGTTTGAGCCACGCGATGCCTCCAACATTGTGCACGTCACAGCGAAATGCTATCGGTCGATGAGGAAAACAGCAGATCCTCACAGTGCCTATTGTTCTTGCAAGGCTGGGTAAGTCGGGTATTCATGGTTTTGAGGGTTACTTTTGAAATCAGTGATTTCTGTTGTTGGCAAATGTTTGAGTGTGCCTAGGCCTGACACACTGTACTCGGTGCTAGCGTGGCTAACACGATTACTGTACAGTTTAGTGAAAAGCCTTTTCAGGTAGAATGAAATATTTAATGTAGTTAAATACGGTACACATTGCATATTGATCTCTTCAGCTAACGTACGACTGTGTAACAGACAGGCTTCGAGGTATAGAAGTTGTATCGGTATCGGTAAATGCAGTTGTGCACAAGCTTCGATCCAAGCAAGGCATTCAGTTTCCCATTTAGGAAAACTGAATTTTACTTCCACAAATACGGTCATACATCTCCTGTACAGATACCCCACTGACAGTGGAGGACCATTTTTCCAGCCCTGACGCAAACCCTTTCTGCCCGTATGCTAGCTCACAATGTAAATTAGCATGTGTTTATTACTACTGTAGCTTTTGTTTGTGAGACGTCACGCCCCTGGTAGCTGCGCTGTGACGTGAAATGGGCATTAGCCAATGAAACGCGGCCCTGTGGGCAGAGCTTGGTAGGTCCATTGTGGGCGCTTCAGTGAGGCTGATACCAAAGTGATTTGTATGGATTGTTTATTTAAAATAACCAAACGTGACCCGAACCAAGCCTTTAGTCCCCCTCAGCGATCACGGAGCAGGCCGGGTCACCAGGAAATGTCCTGGTGCTCCCGATGACCAGTCCGCCCCCAGGTGCTGACTGGCTCAGTAACCATAGCATCAGTCTATCTGCTCTCTTTTGCTGTGCTCTTTTAAAGCATTTAGAGTTTAGAACATTGTTAAGAACATTGCAGGAGTGTGGGAAGGGTTTGTAAATCCTTAAAATATATACAGTATAAATACTGAAATAAACATAATGTCCCTACTTCGCAGGGGTGTCTGGAAAGTAACCCCCGTGATAAGTGAGGCACTATTGTACTTAAAGACTCACCGTGGTACCACATACAGTATTTTACAAGTGTGATAAGGTCTGTGTGATAAACGTCAGTCATCTTTTTAAAAATTGGGAAAACCCACTAAAATTATAAAGGTGATTTTTGTTTGAACAAAAACTTTTTTCTGCTGGTATTTACTATAAAACATGAATGGTGATATTTTAGGCTCTCCATTTATTAAATCCTCATAAAGGCTGTTTCAAATTCCAGGAAAGGGAAAAGCTCTGCGCGTTTAGTGCAATCCAGCTGAGATTCCATTATGAGACAAAAGCAGGATCGGGATAAATTCAACAACATGTCATTAACTTTTCACTGCCGGCTAAAGCTATAGTCTACCATTTAAAGCGGGAAGGGCTGTAAAAGGATTTGGACGGATTGCCAAAATCAGAGCAGAGTCCAGTTCATTAATGTAGTTACGGTTCGGTTAACATGTTTTTAATAGTGTTCTGTTTAATTATCAGTGTTTTTGTGGCATACAGTCTGTGGTGTTGAATAAATAAATAAATAAACCTGGTGTCTTCATTTTTAACTTTAATAACATACAACATGTTACACATCGTTTAAATGACGTAACGAGTCCAGATAGCTTCATTTAGCCAAGAAAACTTTATTCCACACTAACATAAATACTGTTTATAATTGTTAAACTGTTATTATTTAGCACATTTAGTATGTTATTGTGCAGCGTGACACGTGAAATATCCGCCTGCCTTGTTCAATAAACAGCGACATTAGAACTGGATCAGACTGTCTCTTCCAACACATATGTAGCTGGATTCAGGTGTAGATTAATTAAATATGAGACTCAAAATATATTCTATCAGGTGTAGTTCAGAAAGCGATGTGTGTCCGTCGCCATTGTTGATAGAAATGCCGTCTGTCCGTGCGTGCGTGTGTGCACGTTTGTGGTTCTAACAAAAGCTCAGCGGGAGATGTTTAGGTTATCAACGGGGGGTCAGCAAAAAAACCTCCACTCTGGAAGGTGGATTCAGAAACCTCCGGATTCAAAGAAGGGGGCCACTGGTGTCGTGTAAATGATCAGCACAACAGCAGAGAATGGACAGACGGTGGACGGTTTCACTCAAAATATGCGCCATGTTAACGGCCCCTAAGATTCAATGACTTCACCAGCATGTACATGTATCACGTCTATTTATGTTGCTATGCTGTGGTAGGTTATATTGATGCCTCAAACCGTGCACTGTCTAGGACACGGTGTGAGAGATCTTTTTTATACCGTCTCTCCTCATGTTTTTCTTCCCTTTTCTCATCTAAGCAAAATATTATTCTGAATAAGAATAAAAGGGCTGCACTTGTAGAGTAGCAGCTTTGTACATTCCGTCCATCTTTCGGACAACTGTACGTATATGTTCTCGCTTTACCTCGGTGCAATGATATTAAAGTTTATTCTGATTCTGATCCTTTATACCTCACTCTCCTCTACTCCTATCTCCTTCTTTAACTATTAACCCTTCTCCCACTTTTCTGTCTTTGTTTTCTACTTTGTCTTTTCATCCCCGTGTCCATTACACATGAAACAATAAACCAAAGCAAATTTTAATAAAGTTTTATTTATATATCAAGTGGAGCATTAAGGCCAGCCATAATGCTCTGCTTGTGAAAGTAAATCTGTTGGGCTTCACCTTGACACTCAGATAATAACTC
>JBBPBX010003619.1:0-63885 GCA_038048925.1 Garcialebias charrua
GTGGGTCTGCAGTGGAAGTGGTCTCCAGCTACAAATACTTGGGTGTACACATGAATGATAACCTCAGCTGGAGCAACAACACCACCAGCCTGATCAAGAAAGGTCATCAGAGACTCTACTTCCTCAGACGGCTGAGACGTGCTGGTCTGAGCAGCCCAGTTCTCACCTCGTTCTACAGGTGTGCAGTGGAGAGCGTCCTGTGCTCCAGCATCAACGTGTGGCATGGAGGCTGCACAGTTGAAGAGAGGAAAGCTCTACAGAGAGTGGTGAAGGCTGCACAGAAGTCTGTTGGAGTCAGTCTCCCCACCATCACAGACATTTACACCTCCAGATGCAGGAAAAGAGCCACCTGCATCATGAAAGACCTCACTCATCCAGCACACTCACTCTTTGCCCCACTCCCCTCAGGACGGAGGTTGAGGAGCATCAAGTGTAGAACCACTAGACTGAGGAACAGCTTCTACCCTGAGGCTGTTAGACTCATGAATAAATAAAAATAAAATAAAAATAAACACTGCAAAATATCACATCATGCTGATGCTGATCTGTTTTCTTGTTGCTGTGTTCATCTGTGTTCATCTGTGACCATCTGCTCATACAAACTCATGTTCGTGCTGCTGTTTATTCCCACTATATTAGGCTTAGTGTATTACTAGTTGATGTTTTTCTTAGTTAATTCTAGATGTTATTACTGTTTTTCTCTTGCATTTGTTGTTGGATGTAACTGGGACCCCGTGTACATAATCTCGTTTTCATCACATGTACCACATGCGGTGCAAATGACAATAAAGACTCTCTGACTCTGACTCTAAAAATGTCTCTTTTGGTACAGAGAGATTTACAGCGGTGTATTTTACCGACTGTCCCTGAACGCAGCGCGAAAGTGTGTTATGCAGACGCTCGCGCTGCGGGACAGGGAAACGTGCAGAGAACGGAGAGTAGTCAAGGAGGTTATTCTGTATGAAAAGTGTCTCGTATGATTTTAATAATAAAGCCACGTCAGCTCCCAACCAGTATGTTTAAGCGTGCAGAGAAACAACACAGCGTCACTCACCCGGAAGATGGTGGCGGCAAATCGCTTTTGAAGTTGCTGCTGTTCGAACAGGGATTTTAGTTCCTCCACCTTTCTCTTTCTCAGCTGGCTTTTCGGTGGGAAGTCGATGTCGTATTTTCCATGAACAGTCCGAAATCTGATTGTTTTCGCTTAGTATGTTTTGCTGCGTTCAACTTCCACCTTCGCGCCATTGTTTTTAGAAGCTGCATGAGCGTGACTTAAAGCTCTCATCTGATTGGTTGCCGTGTATGTCAATCAAGTGACGAGATGTTTTCAGTTGTCATCTGATTGGTTGCCCTGCATGTCAATCAAGTAACGGGATGTTTCATTGGCTGACAATTTTTTAATGTCACGCTGTGGGAAAAAAATATAATAATAATAATGTCACGCTGCGATCGACCAGTAATGCCTCCGCGATCGACCGGTCGATCGCGATCGACGTAATGAGCAGGTCTGATCTAAATAATAGATCATTTTTAAAGTGCAGGTGTAGTTTCCTAAAACAACTAGCCTAAATAAAATGAAGCTTAAGATTTCTGTGAGCATAAATGAAACATACAACAAATTATATGTTGCCTTTAAATGAGCTGTAACTTCTACAAGTTGATCAGCCTGGCTCTCGCCTTCCTGCACAGCTCCGCTCAATTCTCATTTCCCTTCACTGTCCGAAGCGAAGTGAAGGACAAGGGTCTGGTTTTAACCAGGCTACAAGTTGATCAGCTGAACTTGAAACTTGTTCGTGTTTCAGCTTCATCTGTTCATGCAGGAATGTGTGATTCATTTTTTAACTGAACTGTGTCTAGGGATGCACCGATACCAGTATCGGGTATCGGTTCGATACCATGTGCGTTTACTCGTACTCGTACTCATAAAAGGGCTCCGATACTACAGGACCCGATACCAGTTTCATTTCATTTCATTGACTATGTAAGAGTTCAAATGTAAAACTTTTTTTTTTTTTTTACAAGTTTGGACATTCTTTAAAGCTTCAGTATGTAGCTTTTTTTATGAACATATTTCTTCACTCTGTCACTACCTCCTGACAGACTGATGTTAGCCAGGTAATCTCTGAAAAAAAAAAAATATATATTGTCCCCTTGCTTCTCCAGGTGGTAAATAAGCATTTCTAAAAAGAAAAGGTGACCCACCATTTTCCAGCCAATAAAAACAGAGTTTGTAACCAGCCAATAAAAACAGAGCTTGAATTTGAATCAGCCAATAAAAACAGAGCTTGAATTTGAAATTCAACAGACCACAAGGGGGCAGAGCCACATATGGCTCTGAGGGGGAGGGATCAGAATGCTTTGCCTGTTGAAAATATTTCTAAGTTCTGCAGTTCTACAGAAACTGCATACAGAACCTTTAAGCCCTGAAAGTATGTCCAAACTTGTACAAAAAAATAAAATGCCTCTGGTCCGCTGCGGTCCTCTGCGCGCACACTGAGCCGTGCGGCTTCTGCGTTCTCCTCCTCGTGTGTCCGCTCCTCCTCTGAGTCCTCCCTTTCGAGCGACAAGAGCGCAAGGTGCAGGTCTTCTGTGTGTGTGCGCGCATGTGTTTTCAGCTGCAGCAAACTCCGTTTGGCTGCAGGACTCTTCTGGTACATCCAGACCGAACGCGATTTCAACGGCAAAAAAGCTCAACACGCACGCTAGTGGACGCACTGGACCCAGTGGTGTCCAAACCAGAGCGTGAAACTGTGGCTGCGTTGCGGCGGCGGGGGGGGGAGGAGCTTACCGGTACACAGAGTTCCTCTCTGCACTCCGCCAGGCAAGGAGCTTTTTATTTTTGTCCCTGTAGAGCAGACTTGACTGGAGGAAGGAAGGAATTGTCAAGAACACACAGCTACAATGAGTTTCTCTTCCATAGTCCACGACCTCGCGGGTCTTTCCTGCGTCCCACAAACAATACGTCACATTGTTGCGCATTACCCCCGCCCCCTCGTTTCCACGTCACATAGCGGACTCCCCCTTTCTCCTCCACCCGACTCTCCTGATTGGTCGGACACGCGTTCACGAGTTTGAACGGCGAAAATCTTCAGCATGTTGAAGGCGGGCTTTGGAGGCTGACGCGGGTTCACGTGCACGGAAATCGCTCTCCAGCACGCTCAACACGCACGCGACGTGACGCCAGACGCCAGGAGGCGCCTGGAGGTGCGTCCCCCATTGACTTTGCATGTAAACCGGACGCTCCTGCAGTAGAAAACGCATTCGGTCTGGATTCACCATTCGTGTTGATGTGGGGGGTGCAGCGAATCAAAGCGCAGCCCCCCCCCCCACACACACACACACACTGCTGAACACATAAACAATCCCCCCTCCCCTCCTTTCTGACGGAGGCTCCAAGTTATTTCTGCAGGATTGAACGGAGTTCAGTGCAGATAAAGTCAGTGACAGCTGGGGTGACAGCTTAAATAAGAAGGTTGATTTTCCCTCTGGGGAACATGAATAAGTAAAGTTAAATAAAATAATAAAATCTGTAGTTAAATAAAACAGGTTTTTGAGCTGCATGCAGGGACTTGTTGCTCTCAAAACTACAGTAGTTATTGAATCAAGTTACTTATGTAGGTAAACATAGATGTTTAACCCTTTAAAGGAGGGGGCGGCCGTGGCGTAGTGGTAATGGCAGTCGTCCCCCGATCGGAAGGTTGGCGGTTCGAATCCCGGTTCCCCACACCATGTGTCATTGTGTCCTTGGGCAAGACACTTAACCCCAAGTTGCTCCCGGTAGGACTCAAATGTCTCCCCCTCCCCCGCTCCAACCCGCTCTGCAGCCGCTGCATGCTGCCGTTTGCAGCCTGTGTCCCTCGTTGTTACAAACAAGCGCAGCTCAGCTGTCTATTAGGTTCCACAGTCGGTCCACGGCAGTTCAGTTAAAAAATTTTATCAGAGAAATGACACGTTCCTGCATGAAAAGAGGAAGCTGAAACACTAACGAGCTTCAGGCCTTTCAGCCTATACCCATAGGCGTAGATCCTGGGGGGGTCGGGGGGTCCGGACCCCCCCAATCTTGGGGAAATATAGATCTGTCCCCCCAATAATTCAATAAAGGAAACTGTGTCTTTAAACAATATAAATATAAAAAGGCAAAAAAAGAGAGAAATCCGCCATTATTCTATGAAAAAAAAAAGGAAAATTTGCCCACCCCCATTCTCTGTTGGCAAATGGTTTAGTCCAATGTTTACAAGGAACAACAAAAGCACCAGAGTCACAGGCTCGGAGCGGAGCCGCTGGGTGGGAGTGAGCTGCAGCACAAAGTACTAACTTCCAGTAAGTAGCTACTTAAAACATAGGTGACAGTGACTGGGAGGAAAAGGTCTTTCACAATGTTGAAAGACAAGTGTGTCTGTGTCTCATTAGTGGCTGTAGCAACAGCAAAACGCAACGAGGAGCGACACTTCATCAGCTAACACGCTAGCTTCAATGCTAACTAGCTCACAACAGACAGAAGAAACTCCGCGCAGCTTTGAGCAGGATGGATTCACATTCATCATATTTTCAGGTGTGGAGCTCTTGAAAGAAGTAATGATAAAATATGTGAAAGATAAATAATTTAAAAAGAGTAGAGAATATGTGATGATTAGTTAAAATGATCTTATATGTGTAGCACTTTGTTGCAGCTGTGGTTGATTTAAAGGGCTTTATAAATAAATTATTATAAAAAATGTTGAGGATCAATACCTATGTCACATGATTAATAAAAAATGTCACTGTTTATTATATTACATTATTGATATTTTGTATCTGCAACTGGACGATTTTATTCTTAATAGGTTCTTAAAAAATGCTACAGATTTCATTTGTTAATAGTAAAAGGCATATTTTGAATGAATGTTACAAACGTGTTCATTTCTACAAAACAGTTAATAAAACATTTATAAAATACAATGAATTTCAAATGTTACAGATTGAGTTTAACATAAAAGAAAGTGTTTTATGTTTAAATATCAGTTAATAAGTAATCCGTTATGCCCCCTTGTTTAGGACTGGAACCAATCTCAGCTGCTTTTGTGTGAAGGCAGGGGACACCCAGGACAAGTCACCAGTCTGTCCCAGAGACACCCAGGACAGATCTCCAGTCCATCACAGAGACAGACAAAGAGACAAACAACCATCCACACTCCCAGTCAAAGCTAAGAACAATTTACATTTGCACAGAAGAGCCAAAAAATTATTCAAACTGAGGACTCAAGTTCTTGATTGAGAGTTCTAATCACTACTGGTAATTATCAATAATAATTGATCATATTTACCAAGCTAAATCATTGTGTGGAATCTTTAATAATACAGACCAGATCAGATGTGATCAGGCAGTCATATATTCACATGTATGTAAATGTATTATTATTATTACTGTCAGCAGGTAGCGTCACTCAGCGGAATCCGAGCGTGCATTTATCCAGATAAGCCGTCATCACAGAGGAATAAAATGACCAAGAGTCAGCGTTCTGGTTTGTTCACCACAAGGGGAATAACTAGTATTTTATTATTTGACACGTCACCTTATATACATCCTCACGTGAACTTAATTACAACACCGGAAGTACGTGTCCCTTCAAAATAAAACATGTCTTGACAAATGAAAGCATATCACTCAACACCCCTACTTGCGTTCATTTTGTCAAACACGGTCAATAAAACAAAACATTATTTACAAATTACACAAGTTATTTAGTTATACATGTTTCGCTTATCAAGCTATACAAAACACAATTTGGACAATCTTAATAATAAAGTTCATAAAGAATGTATACATTCATTTTAACTTGTTATCTGCACAATATTTACACTCCAAAAATATATCCTTCAAACTTTGCTCTTGTTGCAGGCTTTGTGAAAACATCTGCCATTATTAAATCTGTTGGGCCTGATGCTCCTTCATCCCAGACTGCTGCAGCTGCTTGGATCAGCTGCTCCTTCATCTGCGTCTGGTTCTGGGGCTGATGGGACCTCAGCTCCTCATGCAGCATGGATCTCCTCCTCATGCAGCATGGATCTCCTCCTCATGCATTGTTCTTAATTACATGCCAGGAAGTGCGTGTCCTTTCAAAATAAAATAAGTTTGACAAATGAAAGCATAATTATTCCATAAGGTTTTCATGGATGGCACATTGCATCAAAACTCTAATACTTGTCATGTTGGCTGTTGGAGAAAAAGTTTCTTCATAGTCTATGCCGTAATTCTGATTATAACCTTTGGCAACATATCGTGCTTTGTACTTTTCTTGACCATCACCATTATTTTTCTTTACATATACCCATCGACCCCCTACTGCTTTCTTATCTTCTGGCAAAGTTGTTAGGGTACAAGTGTTATTTTCTTTTAATGAGTTTATTTCTTCATCCATAGCAGCTGTCCATTCTTTTGAGTTTGGTGACATCATAGCTTCATTGAACGTTTTTGGTATGTCATATATTAATCTGTAACAGTAATCTATGTTGGTTAATACGTGGTTTTCTTCTTTTGCACTTGTTACATATTCATTAAGGTATTCTGGTCTTTTTCTTATTCTAGAAGGATACCGTCTGTCTTCTGATTCGCCACTAGGTGGTGCCAGATCGTTTACTTCTGGTTGATCTGAGCTTGTTTCCTGTGATCCTGAATCTAACTGCTCTTTTATCATTACATTTTCTCTCAGTTGGATGTCATCATTATCATCGTCATAAGACTCATTCTGTGTTTGACCTTCATCATTATTTTTAATCAAGAATTTAACCAATCGGCATTTTTGCACCTTTGTGTTTTCTGGAAAATAAATCCAATATGCAGGACTGTTATTATCATACCCTATAAAAATACCTTTTGTGCATTTTGCATCAAGTTTCCCTTGTTTCTGTTTGTATGCATAACATTCTGTTCCAAATTTTTGCATTCTAGATAAGTTTGGTTTCTTTCCTGTTAGTAAAAAGTAAGGTGTTTGACCTGTCCGGTTGTTGAAACATCTATTTCTTATAATAGCTGCGGTTCGGATAGCATATGTCCACAGACTTTTTGGTAATTGACTCAATTAGCATACATCTTCCCATATCAAATAGGGTTCTCCAGCTACGTTCAGCTGTGCCATTTTGGTGTGGGGAATATGGGGCTGATGTTTCATGTTTTATCCTATTTTTACTTAACAGTTCTTTGTAAACTTTTGATATGAATTCTGTACCATTATCAGATCTTATACATTTTATTTTACCGTATGGTGCTTTATCAGCCAAGAAAATTTCCGTTGCATGAACAGTATCGCTCTTATTTTTAAGAAAATAAACAAACATTGCACCGGAAAAATCATCAGTGAATATTAAAGCGTATCTATGCCCATCACGTGATACTGGATCTATGGGTCCAGCTAAATCTATGTACAGCTAGCCCTCGAGTTACGTCAGGGATAGGGACCTACGTGTGTGACTTGGGTCGATGTTGTCGTACCTCGCGGACCAAAAACACCTGCCTGTCGTAGGTCCGCGTTTCTGACATAGGTCGCGGCTATACCGCTAACGGAGCGCCGCACACATATTTAATGGCATGAGACTGAACAAGCAGACATACTAGGCCATGAACATGCACAGAACTGTACAGTAAATGAATACAGTACTGTACAATAAATAAAAAATATAATGTCTTACTTTGAGCTGGTCAAAGCCTGCCTTCGTCTTATAGCATCAGCTCGGGTGAGAGCTCCCACAGCTTCCTTACGCTCCACACGCACACACGTGGTCAAAACTGTTTAAAAGAATGACTGTTAGCTTCTTAACTTCATACATTTGGAGCCAGAAAAAAAAAAAACTTACTGAAAGCCGTTTCTCCGCGATGTTCCTCCCTCCAAAACAGCTGCTCGGCGTTAGCTACGGTTAGGCCGCGCCATTAGCAGCACTGGTTAGCATGTCAGTTCATTCAAAAAGGCTGTCGGCTTTGTATCTCCGCGTTAGCTCGGTGTCCCCCGACTGCCAGGCGGACATTTGCGGCGAGCTCCCGGCCGCAGATGGCCCCTCCGCGGCATGTCGGCTTGGTGTCTTCGCCTGTGTTAGCTGCTCTGTTAGCTGCTGTCGTTAGCATGTCGGGCGGCGTTGTGGAGGCGATCCGCGGTTGCTCCTCCGGGCCTGAGACGCCCACAGAGTTGACCGAGTGTTTCCAGCAAATTTATCCGTATGAGGCAACCCTGAACGGACACACGGTCCTCTAAAGCCAGCTGACAGGAGCGTCTAGAGCTCCATTGACCGCAGTACTGTAGTAAAATGGCGACCGGAAACGACCGGAAGTTGCGTAAATACGATCAAATTGTAATTAAAAACGAAATATTAATAATTATACTTTATTTATAAAGCCATTTAAAACAACCACAGCTGCAACAAAGTGCTATACACATGAAATTAATAACATTTAAACACAAAAAAAAAAAAATAATAATTTTTTTTTTTTTTTTTAATCATATTTTTATTAAATATGATAAAATCGTAAGTCTGAGTTGCCGTAGGTCGCAGGTGACGTAGGTCGAGGGTTTGCTGTATAAGTTCAAGAGGTTCATTAGCTTTCTTATCAGGGTTTCTATTTCTGGTTTGAAAAAGTTTACCTTGAATACACACTTCACAATTTTGATTTCCTGTTTTACCTTTGATTTTCATCCCATCAACTACATTTTGCAATTTTAAAATGTCACTGTGATTGCAGTGTCCCAATATCTCGTGCCATGTTTGTAAATCAAAAGTCTTATTGCACTCATCATACTTACATTCAGTTGCGAGGTAGTACAGTCTGTCATGCTCGTAGATGTTGAACTCCGTACCGTCTCTGTGTTGTAGAATATTTCTTCCTTCCTTGAAGATGATTGTGGCTCCATTCATTGTTGCAGCTCTCACAGAAAAGATGTTCTGTGGAGATGTAGGGATGTACAATGCTCCTTTCAGTAATATTCTGTGTTGTCGTCCCCTGCTGTCCATCAAAAGTACTTCTGCGTCTCCTCTGCCTTCAGCCACTCCGTTACATCTGGTACCATCAGCCAACTCGATACAATGTGTTGTCGACTGGAAATGTTCATCAAACTTTTTAAATGCTGTCTTTTCTTTCAGGATGTGTGAAGTCGCTCCTGTGTCCACCATAAGACCTGTAGTTTTGAGGTTCTGTTGATGATTAGGTCTCACGCCATCATCTCTCGTCCTGAATGCATAAGTGTTGTCGCTCTCTGTGTTCCTGTCCTCCTCCACTGCTGTGCGCGAGTCGTCACTCCGTCGCTTCCTTCTGCAGTTTGAATCGCTGTGTGTGCTGCTCCTGCAGTGACTGCACCACTGTCTGTAGCGACAGACATTGGCTTTGTGTCCAGTGAAGCCACACTTGAAACATGTTATTTCTTTCTTGTAGTCTCCAGCAGCTGTTGATAATGGTGTGCTTTGTGGCGTTCTCACCTTCATGACGTCATCTGCTTCTGTCATGTGCATTCTTTCGCATGCACGACAGTGACTGGTCTGAATGACTATAGACCGGTGGCTCTCACCCCGATAGTCGCTAAATGTTTTGAGAAACTGGTCATGTCCCACATCAAGACAGCCGTCAACATCAGCGAGGACCCTCATCAATATGCATACCGTGAGAACCGATCAACAGAGGACGCCATCTCCTCTGTGGTCCACACTGCTCTCACCCACCTGGATCAGAAGGACTCATACGTGCGTCTGCTCTTTGTGGACTTCACATCTGCCTTCAACACCATGATCCCCCAAACTCTGATAGACAAACTATCCACACTTGGACTAAGCCCCTCTATTTGTAACTGGGTCTTAGACTTCTTAACAAACAGACCACAGTCCGTGAAGATCCACAACTTCTCCTCCTCCACCATCACCCTCAGCACTGGCTCTCCTCAAGGATGTGTGCTGAGCCCTCTTCTGTTCACTCTGCTCACATATGATTGTACAGCCACACATCCAGGCTGTCATATTGTTAAGTTTGCAGATGATACAGCTGTGGTGGGATGCATCACAGATAATGATGAATCCAGCTACAGACAGGAGGTGGAACATCTGGAGAGCTGGTGCAAAGAGAACAACCTTCACATGAATGTGAAGAAGACGAAGGAGATGATTGTGGACTTCAGAAGGAACAAACACACCCACACCCCACTGTATATAGGTGGATCTGCGGTGGAGGTGGTCTCCAGCTACAAGTACCTGGGTGTACACTTGAATGATAACCTCAGCTGGAGCAATAACACCACCAGCCTGATCAAGAAAGGTCATCAGAGACTCTACTTCCTCAGACGGCTGAGACGAGCCGGTCTGAGAAGCTCAGTCCTCACCTCGTTCTACAGGTGTGCAGTGGAGAGCGTCCTGTGCTCCAGCATCAACGTGTGGCATGGAGGCTGCACAGTTGCAGAGAGGAAAGCTCTACAAAGAGTGGTGAAGGCTGCACAGAAGTCTGTGGGAGTCAGTCTCCCCACCATCACAGACATTTACACCTCCAGATGCAGAAAAAGAGCCACCTGCATCATGAAAGACCTCACTCACCCAGCACACTCACTCTTTGCACCACTCCCCTCGGGACGGAGGTTGAGGAGCATCAAATGTAGAACCACTAGACTGAGGAACAGCTTCTACCCTGAGGCTGTCAGACTCATGAATAAATAAATAATAAGAATAAACACTGCAAAATGTCACATCATGCTGATACTGATCTGTTTCTTGTTGCTGCGTTCATCTGTGACTATCTGCGTTCATCTGTGACCATCTGCTCATGTTCGTGCTGCTGTTTATAATGATGTTTTTCTACTACATTAGGGCTTAGTGTATTACTAGCTGATGTCTCTCTTAGTTAATCCTAGATGTTATTATTGTTTTTCTCTTGCATTTGTTGTTGGATGTAACTGGGACCCTGTGTACATAATCTCGTTTTCAACACATGTACTACATGCGGTGCAAATGACAATAAATTCTCTCTGACTCTGACTCTTTCAGTGTCTTCATAACTCCTGAGTTTTATTTTGAATTCAGTAAACTCTATATCTGATTCACTTTGTGTTATATGGACGGAAAAAGGTTTAAATGTCTCTGGCAGTCCTTTTAATACCATCGCCACGAGTAAACCATCACCAAGAATTTCCCCTGCATTTCTCAGGGCTGTAATAAGTGTCTCTGCACGTATGACATATTCAGTCACACCTTCACCGCTCTCCTTCCTCAATGAAGTTAGTTCAGTATAGAGACTTATAATTCTTGGTTTACCTTTTCCTGCGTAGTAGTCTCTTAGTATCTTCAATGCTTTTCGACCATCGTCGGCAGCTTCTCTCATCACGAGTGACAAACTTTTGTCGTCGAGGAATTGAATCAGCTCGGCATATGCCATTTCATTTTTCTCTCCATCGGTGTCAGCCGGTACACTCACGTCGTCGGCCGGTTCATCCACGTCGTCGGCCGGTTCATCCTTGATATTTCTTCCCAATATGGTGTCTTTTAGACCTTGAAGTTTAAGATGTCCCAGAACTCTCGTCTCCCATAGTTCATAATTGTTTTCGTCTCCGTCGAAGCTTAGCCGCGCTCATCGGCTACTTGAATCGACGACGCGTTTGTTCATGGTGCTAGTTTAGCATTTCAGTAGTTGCTCACCAAAAACGCTCGTCTTTATTGACTCCAATCTCCAAACATTCACCCGCGCTCGTTGTCGTTGTCCAGAGCTTTTCCGGGTTTACTCCGAACTCTTCCTGGAGTTTTAGCTGGGCTTTAGCTGGGCTGTATCTGGGCTCTGCTGGGCCCATAACCTGTCAGCAGGTAGCGTCACTCAGCGGAATCCGAGCGTGCATTTATCCAGATAAGCCGTCATCACAGAGGAATAAAATGACCAAGAGTCAGCGTTCTGGTTTGTTCACCACAAGGGGAATAACTAGTATTTTATTATTTGACACGTCACCTTATATACATCCTCACGTGAACTTAATTACAACACCGGAAGTACGTGTCCCTTCAAAATAAAACATGTCTTGACAAATGAAAGCATATCACTCAACAATTACTATAATTAAAGTTGAACCATGCAAATTTGTTTGGAACGAACATGTGGACCTTTGTGCCTCTTGGTCCCACTGAAGTAGCTCTCAGTCTCAAAAAGTTTGGTGACCCCTGCATTAAAGTATTTCTTCTCCTTGAAAACTGTTTTCTTTTTAAGCTTTAAGATTTTGGGAAGGTGTGGTACCAGATTATCAGTGACACTGACCACAGCAATCTATGAATACAAGGCAAACAGAAATTTAAACAATATTTAGAGGGGACCTACCGGTAATTTGCAGAATTCTCATTTTGCCACTTGTCATTTTGACAAGTGGCAAAGATTGAACACATTAAATGTTTTTACAAGAGTAATGAGTGTCACTATTGTACTGATGAATAGTAGTATTAAGACTACTAAATACATGCCATTTAAATCAATATTATTGCTGATTATTCTGCATAATATATGCATGCAGTTTGGATAAACTTCCCTCTGTACATTTTGCATTACATTTCACTGTAACTTTGCCGACCCCCCCAAAATTGCTCTTAAAAAATTTCCCTGTTTATGGTCCCCCCAATAATGAGATGAAATCTACGCCTTTGCCTATACCCTGACTTTTGTGTGTGGGAGCAAGTGGCTCCTCTTTAAGTTAGGACCAACTTTTGTTTTTGAATGAAACTTGTGTTCATTCATTCAACCTTTATTTAGTCAGGTAAATCTTTTGAACCTCATGGGCTCATTTACGAAAGCGACCTGCTAAAACTAAAGAACAATGAACAGCAATGGTAGAATTTCCTTAAACAATAAACAATAAACAAACAAACAATAAACAATAGAAAACAAAAGAGAGAAAAAAAAAAGTTTTTTTTTTTTTAACAAAGTATCAAAAAACTAGCAAAACATTATAAGGTAGACGTATAAAATCAAAGACAGGAACAAATCTGCATTGGTTTTTGCCAGGATTCCAACAGATTCTGAAAACCATTTAGAGAAGTCAAGGTCGAGAGCTTCAGATCTTTTTGTAAGATATTCCATGAAGCAGGAGCGGAGTAGGAGAAGGCCCTTTTTCCAAGTTCAGTCCTCACTGACGGAACACTGCAGGTAATCATGTCCTGAGAGCGCACACTGTAGCTGCACTCACGCAAAGACATGTAGGAGGAGATGTATGAGGGCAGCAGACCAAGAAGTGATTTAAAGATGAAAATGTACCAGTGGAAGAGTCTGCGTGAGGTTAATGATGTCCAGTTAACCAGTGAATACAGGGTGCAGTGGTGGGTACGATAATCACAGCCAGTTATGAATCTTAGTGCACCATGATAGACAACATCCAACATCCGCAGGGTGCTTGTAGGAGCATTCATGTAGAGAATGTCACCGTAATCAATGGAGGGAAGGAAAGTCACAGATACAAGGCGTTTCCTAACATTCAGTGTTAGACATGATCTGTTTCTGAAAAAGAAACCCAGTTTAAAGGGGACCACATATTCAAAATTCACTTTTTAATGTTTTTTTTACTCAACTTTGGGTATTTACTCCATAAAAAAACAGTCCTAAGGCCAAAAAAATGCACCCAGTGGTTTATTTACTCTAAGTAGATTTATTTAACTGTGATAAGATAGGTTTCGTTTTGAAATCATCGCGCCTGTTACGTCACAGGCGCGAGGACAACCCACCTCGAACCTGAGTCCAGCCCCCTCACCTAGCAACCCCTGGTGCGGCTCAACCCACTCCAGTATAAAAGAGTTGACGGTTGTTTTTCCTGATTTCATGGCTAAAAATGTCACAGAGTCTAGCCAGCTAACTCTCTGACCCTCGTGGCGCAGATAATGGATTTAAAATTGATAGTTTTCAGATGGGAACAGATGCGCATGTTTCTGTGTGTGTGTGTGTGTGTGTGTTGGTTTATGTGTCATTAGCAGGACAGACTACTTAACGCAACCAAACCCGTGTGTGCGCGTGTGTGTGTGTCCTCACATACAGGTTCAGCCTGAGCCAAGATCACTTGGAGCTCCTATTTAATTCCATCAGAGCGTCAGGTAGTGTTGATAAAAAGAAAGCCCGCTGTGAGTGTGTGTGTGTGTGTATGTGTGTGTGTGCCGGCCCGCACGTGCTCCTCGGAGGGACGCAGATAAAAAAGCCCCCGCTGTGCTGCTGTGCTTGTGTGTGTGTGTGTGCTTTGCTCCCCTACAGCTGCGCCACAGGCAGAAGGAGGGAGAGTCAGAGGGAGGGAGAGTCAGAAGCATAGATATAATAAACACTAGAATAGATAAGCTGAGGAGGAGTCAGCGTCGTCGTCAAGCGGCAGCCATCTTGCCACAGACAGCAACATTAGCTGCAGCTGTGGAAACCGTATGGAGGTGAGGGATTTATACAAACAAAAATACACTTAACTCGCTGTAATCTTGACGGATTTACAAACGGTTTATGTTTTTAAAAACGTTATTAACGTGGCTATGATTTCTTTGGTAATCAGACAGCAGTTTCGTCTTTTTTAAAAGGTTTTATTCGTGTTTTGGGTGTCACACTCATCGAGAATGTAGAATTTAAATTCTGTTTTTATTACACCAATAACTATTTTAAAACAAACTAATCTTTTGTCTAAATGACTGTCTTGATCATGACTGTATTTATTAGCAGACTATTAACAAGAGCCTTTGATTAAGGGCTAGCTAGTATTCCAAACATTTCCCCAGCATTCTTAGATCACTAGGAGCTCTTTGTTTTTAACTGAACTAAAGCTGCACATGATTTCCAAGCGGTTTGTTTGGTATGTTCAACACTAATTACTGCTTTGTGTTTTACAGAAATACTCTTTGACAAGATGCCTGACTTTTGTGCAGCCTATGGATGCTCCAATAGACGTAACATCAAAACAAGAAACCTTGGGATCACATTTCACCTGTAAGACTCTGTGACAGTATTATTACTTTAATTAGAATAATCATAGTTATATTTTGGATCAGTGCACATTACACGTCACGCTACACACAAAAAATGTGAGATAATATTATTGACATAATATTATACATAATATATATTTACATAATAATGACATAATATATATTTACAGCACTTTGGTTGACCTTGTTGTTGTTTTAAGTGCTCTATAAATAAAATGGTATGGTTTGGTATAAGGCTTGTAAAAGTATCTTTATATAAATTATGATTATGATTCAGTGTTTCTTTTTGATACCATTTTTAATAGCTGTTTTATTGTACCAAAAGTAAATGCAAGCACACCAAAAGTATGATATCAAGAATCAAGAATCAAGAATCAAGAATCAAGAAGGTTTATTAACATTGCATCAATTTTCATCAATACAGCGTAAATATGTAGTTGCAGCATCCAGGAGATAGAATGAGTGCAAAAAGCTGCAGCTGAACAAAGCACATGACATGTTTATCAACACATGATATGTTTATCAACACATGATATGCTCTTAGCGCGGCCAGTCCCAATCTGTCCCCAGATGAAGGTCAAAAGCAGGAAAACAGGCAGAGACACGGGGATTCACAGCATTGATATTAAAAAAAGATGAATCACATTTTGTCTTCAAGACACCGCGTGATCCAGTAAAAACCATATCAAAAGCACATTTAGTTACAATAACAAATGGAGATACGGCAGGCAAGGAGATAAGTCTGTGAGTAATTTCAGACAAACACAGAGTTCAGCAGATGTGCAGCTGGGTGTTATCTGAGGCTTCACAGAAATCTCTGGGGAGGGGGGGGGGACTCTTCAGCTCCACACTCCAGGAGAATGGCTTCCCACAGCTTACTTTTCAAGGACATGTGCAGAAGCCAGATAATGTTCTTGTTTGTTATCCAATAGACCACAGTGTTCTTTTCCACTGCCGCCTTCAAGTCTGTGGTGCTGTTTCATGGCCGAAAGAAATCCAAATATGTGGTTCCGCTCTGCTCAGCTTCATGAACTCCCATCTGTCCCTTGATTGATCCGGGGTGGCTGTAAACAAGTCCCAAAACGGACAGCAGGTGCGCGGTGGTCCACCACTGCTCCAAGCGAGCGATTGAGCTCATACAACAGCTGGGATGAGGAGCTCACGGCCCGGTTCAGAGAATTTTGCTGATCAGGTAGTGCCGACAGCGCGCTGATAGCTGCCGAAGCCTCCCTCAGCTTCCAGTAACAAACAACTCCGCTCACGCCAAAAAACAGAGCAGTTGCTACCAATAATCCAATAATCCACAAATCCTCCACGTCTTCGACACTTAAGACGGTCAGACACATGGGCTGCCACTGACCCCACGAGTCCATCACGTATCCAGCCGCGTGTGTGTCGGAGGGACAGACAGCTTCTCCTGGCACGGTCCGCTTCGTGGAAAAAATCTTATCCATTGAAGAAACAGCCCAATTTATTAATTCCATATTGGTTCGAGTGAGCGCTGAAGGGTCGCAGACGAGACGAAAAGCAAGCAGGGAGTAGGAAAAACTTAGGGAGGGAAGAGCAGAAAGATATGCGACCTGCCTTGCCGAGTGCCGGAAGTGAAATATATGTGTATACTTGTCATTACTATAATTATTATTGTTAATGGGTATTGGCATATGGGTTTATTTTATTCTTCATTACAGTAGTTGTATAAAACTACTGTAGTTATAAGTAATGATCCAAAGTAAAGTAACTACAGTATTCCCAACAGCTACACTTTACCGGTTTTAGTGCATCTCTAATGCTATCTCCTCAGTTGTTCTCACCTCTCTGCATGGAGTTCATAATATGCTCTTTTCTGTCTGCATCACGTTCATAAGATGCTCTTTTCTGGTGATGGTACTTCTTATCTTATCAGGGTGTTTTGCTACAATATATTTGCTGTATTAAAATATGTCTCTGTTCCTGCTCTTGTGTTTAGTCACCGCCACCCCTAAAAAAAGTAAATGTTAAGATCCTAAACTCATTCTTTCTTGGGACCTCTTTGTAATTATACAATATTTGCTTTATTTGATTAAGATTCCTCTCTATCCTGGGATTTATCATCAATATTGACACATTGATGTCAATGGTTCCTGTGCTGCTTGATGAGCAGCGATATATCCTGACCTACAGGTTCAGCCAGGACCACTTGGAGCTTCTCTTTAACTCCATCAGAGCATCTGGTACAATTCATAATTATTTTTTAATTATTTTTTAACACAACACTAAGTGACCGGAACTGTCAGCAACTGTATTGTTTTCAATTTGTTGATCCATGTTTTCTTTTTTTTTTTAGGAAAATACATTTGGTTTGTTTATTTGTTTGAAAAATCGGTGAATATGTAATATACTGTTATATATCTTGTGTCTATTTTAAGGTGGATGGAATAACAACCCTAGTGCCAGCCAGTTCAAGAACATTTTCAGAAAGCTGATGGCCCGGTGTGGTGTTAAACCAAGCATAAAAGGCAATGTGACCGCACAGGATGAGACAGAGTCCCTACCAGTTGAACCAATGTCCTCTGCTGACCAGTTCTACCACATTGACACATCAACAAACCTGTCAGCTGTAGACGGATGCCCAATGTGCCTTACTGCATATGCCACTTTTGCCTCTATAACAACATGAACTACTACCTCATACTGTGTACATTAACTCATATGCTGCTTTGCCACTTTGCAAATGTCAATGCTAGAACCTTTAGTTTATTTTATAGTTATACTGTACTTTTATACTTTTTTACTTTTTATACTACAGTAGTATGCAAAAACTCAGGACAGTATTATGTTCATTAAATGTTTAGTGTTTTAGTTTTAGAGTTGGTGTAAATTTTCATACTCATTTACCACTATGCAAAAACTCAGGACAGTGTTACAGTTTTACTATTTTATGCTTATGTTTATTATTATATGTTTCAGTGTTTTAATGTTTAAATAGTTACTGTTGCACCGAGGGACTGAGAGTCTTGTCACACTATCAGATGTTTATTTCTGTTTGTTTGTTTGTTTATTTATATCTCCCGATTATTAAATCTTTTCATGTATCTAAAAAAAATAAACTACACATATTGACCAAGGTTTGTGTAATAATGTATTTAATATTACATAATATTTGCATGTGTAGGGAAAAAATTGGCATAAATTATTTTCATACCACTAATAATAATGCTATTTATGATGAAATAGTATTAAATATTTATTAGCATTGTAACATATGTCAGTTAATTTCACTGGAAATAAACATGTATTTATAAATGGATGTAAATATAATCTTATTGTGTATATTGCTAGTGCAATACAGTGTCTATATAACGTTATTTTCATGTGAACGTCCATCTTAAGTACACCATATTATAACAACATCTCTCACATTTATAACAAACCAAACCGTTTTAAGATCGGTTGAAAATTAAGCAAGTTATGGTTATTTTAATAGTAAATGCCCCATTCACATTCATGTTAAGAGTGGGCGTTCTGTCTGTGGCAAGATGGCCGCCGTCTGACGATGTCGGTCTCAATGGACCTTACCAAGCTCCGCCCACAGGGCCGCGTTTCATTGGCTAATACCCATAACACGTCACAGCGCAGCTTCCACGTGCGTGCCGGTCTCACAAAACAAACGCTACGGTAGCGTTTGTGAGACCGGCACCACATGCTACTTACATTGCTAGCTAGCATACGTGCAGAATTTTTCTGCGTCAGGGCTGGAAAAATTGTCCTCCACCGTCAGTGGGGTATCTGTACAGGAGATGTCAGGTACCCTGACCGTATTTGTGGAAGTAAAATTCACCGTTTCCCTATATGTGAAACTGAATGCCTTGCTTGGATCAAAGCTTGTGCACGACCACAAAACTGAACAATTATTTCTTTCACCAGCAGAGAAGGGTTGACCTGCTTTTGAAACCTGCTAGTTAACAACACGCGGTCACGATGAGAGAAAGCCACAGTTCACTGAACGTCCTGGAAGTTGGGAAGAAACAGCTCCGCTAACCCCACATGAGCTAGCTAACACAACGAGCTCTACTGTCGATTTCACCTAAAACTGCACAAAATCGTGACACGAAGGCTGGATTTTAACTAACACACCGAACGGCTGAGCTCGTTAGCCCTCACAAAAGTCGCTGTCGGCGTGTTTAGCAGCTAAAGCAGCAACGGCTAACCAACCACTTAAGGAATGAATGGAGATTACAGTTAGCATTAGCTTTGCGACCAAGGCACACAAACTTTTGCCAACAATAGAAATCGCTGATTTCAAAAGTAACCCTCAAAACCATGAATGCCTGACTTACCCAGCCTTGCAGGACAATAGGCATCAGTGATCCTGTCCACAGCTGTAATAATGCTGAGCCTGGAGCTGATGTTTTCCCATCAGACGGTATAGCATTAGCGGTGACGCGCACGCTGTTTGGAGGCATCGCGTGGATCAAACAACTTGATAACGTCCACAAATAAAAATAACATGAACTTGTTGGTTCCCCTGTCCATTGTCATGGCTGATATTTTGTTGGAATCTGGCAGAAATGATACACTATTCGACTCAAAAATACCCTGCAGTCAGTCGACGCCATGTTTTTCATTGACACCAAAGCTGCGCTTGGGAGACGGGCAGCCATCTTGGAGCTTAGGGGGCGTTTCTGGGCGGAGCTTGGTAAGGTCCATTGGCCAACAGCGGGGATGTCTTATCTAGTGTATATATTATCTATGGTCAGAAGGAGGCAAAAGAAACGTGCAGTAACGTGAGTTCAGACTTCCTCGTCTGCCTTTGGAGGGCGGAGTTAATGTGAGCAGATCTTTGAAGGGCGTGCCACAAGACCTCCTCATCATAAACCAGTCGTTCAAAACGAAAGTTAAAAATGGCAGAATTAAAAAGGGTATAATTGATTATCTAAGAATTATTTTGTGTATTAAATTGAATGAACACTGTTTTTTAACCCCAAAGAAATACCATAAAAATTTTAAAAAGCAATATGTGGTCCCCTTTAACTTTCAGTTTCTTCACTAGGTTTTCCACTTGGAGTTTAAAAGAGAGATGTGAATCGATCAGGATACCCAGATATTTATAGGAATCAACAAACTCAATAGGGACACCATTTGAAGATAAAATCAGAGGAGGATCTGCTGGAACCGCCTTCCTATTTGAAAAAAACATCCCTTTTGTTTTATCAGCATTTAGGACAAGTTTGAGACGGAACAAATCTGACTGGATGATGTCAAAAGCGGATTGCAGTAACTGGAAAGCCTTAGCTACTGTTTTAGCTCGGCAGTAAACAACTGTATCATCAGCATAGAAATGTAAGGATGCATCAGGGATGCAGTGACCTACATTAGCTATGTAGATTGTAAAGAGAGTGGGTCCTAAAACTGAGCCTTGCGGTACACCATTTTTAACTGTTAAAGGACTGGAGCATCCTCCTCTTCCACATTGTCATCTCGATCTTCATTCACTGCCCTCTCTGCCTGCCTGGAGGCAATTAGGGCATGGATGAATCAGAACTTTCTTCAATTAAACTGCTCCAAGACCGAGGCCATACTGATTGGCACCCCTCACCAGGTACAGACATCTACTATAACAACACTTTCCTTTTCTGGACAAGACATCCCCCTCTCCACCTCTGTTACTAATCTTGGAATAAAAATGGACTCCAATCTTACATTTGAAAATCACATTAAGCTTCTGTTTAAAACTTGCTTCTTCCATCTTCGAAACATCTCTAGACTTCGCCCATCCCTAACTTTTTCCGATGCTGAGAAGCTCGTCCATGCTTTTGTCTCCTCCAGGCTCGACTACTGCAACTCCCTGTTTATTGGAATCCCTGGCAAAAACCTTCAGAAACTTCAATATATTCAAAACAGTGCAGCAAGGATCTTGTTGCGAGTTCGTAAATTTGAACATATTACGCCCATTCTTCATAACCTTCATTGGCTTCCTGTCGCCTACAGAATTCAGTACAAAACTGCTCTCATTACACATCAATGCTTACATGGAGCTTCACCAGATTATCTGAAGGATATTCTTATTCCACACTCATCCACCCGGTCGCTGCGGTCACAGAACAGTAATCTCCTTCACATTCCGAGAACCAAATTAAGGACCATGGGAGACCGGGCTTTCAGTGTGGCTGCCCCCCGCCTGTGGAACTCTCTTCCTGACTGTCTGAGGGTCCCACAGTCTGTGGTTGACTTTAAGAGCGGCTTGAAGACCTTTCTTTTCAACCGAGCATACTCTGCCTCCTCATGATTCTACTTTTGATCTTAGTTGATACTGTTATTGATTTTACTTGTTTTATTACTTGTTTTATTGACATTTAATTTCTGTTGCACCTTGTAGCACTTTGAGATTTTCATTAATGAAAAGTGCGTTATAAATTGAATTCATTATTATTATTATTATTATTAAATAACTGGAAGAAGTACCGTTATGTTGAACACATTGCCTCCGATTGGAAAGATAGTTAGAAAACCAACCGATGGTGTGATCAGAGAAACTGATTTCTGAGAGCTTATGACACAGGATGTTATGATCCACAGTGTCAAAAGCTTTAGACAGGTCTAAGAAAAGTGCAGCACAATAGTCCTTAGCATCCAATGCTTCAACAACATCATTCAGAACCTTCAGAGAAGCAGTTGTTGTGCTGTGTTTTTTCCTGAAACCAGATTGATGAAGAGGTAAGATGTTAAATGAGTCCAGATAATTTTTGATCTGAGAGTTTATCAGTTTTTCTAGAACCTTGGCTAAGATGCAGAGTTTAGAGATCGGTCGATAATTGTTCAGTGAGGTGGGGTCACCTCCCTTCAGCAAAGGAAGAACAAAGGCTGTTTTCCAAGCATCCGGAATGGTGTTTTGGCTTATGGACAGATTAAAGATGTGGGTCACAGGGACTGTGATGATATGAGCAGCCAGCCTTAAGAAATAAGGTGGAAGTTCATCTGGACCTGCAGATTTTTTAGGATCAAGATCATTTAACAGTTTATTTACCTCACTGACTGAGAATGGAGAAAAAGAGAAGGTGTGATTAACAGATGGTTGACTTGTAGGAGGGATTTGATTTGTAGAAGTTTGATTATTAGATAAAGTGGCTGATTTTCCGTTTGTAACTGTATCAAATAATGAACTAGAAGCAACAAAATGTTTATTGAAACAGTTCAGGATCTCGTGCTTATTTGACACAGGAACAGAGTCAACAAGAAATTGTGATGGGAGGTCAGATGATTGGGGGGTGCCTGAGAGAGATTTAATGGTTTTTCAGAATTTTTTAGGATCATTTAGATTTTTGGAGGTCTGAGATAAGAAGTAGTTACGTTTTGCGGCTTTAATGGCAGTTGTGCATTTATTCCTTAGCTGCCGAAATTTCAACCAATCAGTGTCTGTGATTTTCTTGCTGCGGCCCAAAGATGATCTCTCCAGTGCAGGAGATCAGCTAGTTCAGGAGTAAACCAGGGGTTGTCACGGTCCTTTATCCTGAACTGCCGGAAAGGAGCGTGTTTGTTTACAAAGAAAATGAAACTATCATGAAAATAGTTCCAAGCGGTGTTCACGTCATTGATTTGTAGGATACGTTGCCAGTCAAAGTGGGATAGATCCCAAAGGAATGACTGTTCACTGAAACATTTCAAATCCCTTTTTTGGATTATTCTGGGCTTAGCAGGTGGAAGTTTAGTAGATCTAAGAGCTGCTATTACGGAATGATCACTCAAAACGTTAGCAAATACACCTATACCAGGAAATTTGTGAGGTGCATTTGTGAAAAACAGATCTAAGGTGGAAGATTTTTCGGGACATTTTATGTTTGGTCTGGTGGGAGAATCGATAAGTTGTGTTAGATTGAGAGATAGGCAACATTCCCTGAATTTATCACAGAGGGGGGTCGACTTATTCCAGTCAATGTTGAAATCTCCTGCCATAACAATCTCATTGTGTTTTAAATTTCCTATGAATTCAGTCAGGGAGGATAGAGCTTCAGGTGTTGCGGAGGGGGGACGATAACAACCTACAACAGTTAAGGGCTGACCTCCTTTCAAACTGATGTTCACAGCTAAAGCCTCAAACTGGTTTGCGATTGTTTTTTTAGACGCAATCGTGGCAGCCAAAGAGTCTCTGATGTAAATAGCGACTCCACCTCCCTTTTTATTACGATCACAACGATAGATCTTAAATTCATTGATTGCCAGGTCATTTTTCAAAACATTATTGTTGAGCCAAGTTTCAGAGATAACGATCACATCTGCCCCAGAAGAAGTGATTAGGATTTTCAGTTCATCAAGTTTTTTTAGAAGGCTACGAGCGTTTACATGCAGAAAACGGAGACCTGAAATATTTTTAAACTCATTAGGTGTACAGTAGTTAGTGATTGGCCCTGGGTTGGGCTGAATCCCTGAGATCATTAACAACATTAATATCAGACATTTACTTGACTTCTTTGTCACTGATGTGTAATTACAGGAGTTAACAGTGTGGCATTTTGCCCCATAATTGAACCATGTGAAACATTAATGAAGACACGATCATTCAGAACCCAAAAACAATGAAAGCTGCAGTGATGGGCAGATCCTGATATGTTGATAAGATTCAGTGATTCCAGGTAGTCTGAGAACTGAAAATAATGACAGTAATATGAATGATGCAGAAAAGTCTCAGACCATAAAGCGTCACAAATTAAGTGGGCAAACATTTCCGTTGTGGAGGAATTTGTGGAGGAATGTGGGGGGATCCAGCCTCCTTGAGAATATGAATGGATGTGGCCATGGTGAACACAAGCTGGATCCAGAATCAACGGAAAGAAACAAACAATTTGTAGTAAACAGCAGAGTGAGCTGCCAGAAAGGCCTCCTGAAATTAAGGGCATGGTTGTAGCCTGTTTCAAGTCAGTAAAGGGAAGGGACAACAGCGTGAACAGCACCAACAACGCAGCTCCTGATACGCAGCGATACACGTCACACTCTGCTCGTCTGATCCAGAAACAGCTCACAGCAGTATGAAATAGGCACCGAAACAATGATGATCCTGATCCTCTGCGCTTCACATCCCGTCACTCTGCTTCATGTCCTCTCTGCTGTCTGAGCCAGTTGGATGTTTTCAACAAAAATGATTGTTTTCTCCAACTGAGGCTCTTTAAAGAGTTATCTACAGTAGGTAAGATAATTGTTATTGAGAAACTGGATTCTACAAAATGAGGCTCTTTAACGAGTTATCTACAGCAGGTAAGATATTTATTATGTGGCTGTTCCCTCTTCAGCCCAAAAAAGCCACTTCCAAGAATAAATGAAAAAGAATTAAAAAAAAACAGCAAGTCTCAATGGAGGGGGTGAAGCTTTCAGCTTCAATTGATCCTCAGCTCGATTCAGTTGTGCTTACCCAGTCCTGCTCCCATCCAGGTCAGCACTTCAAAGCAGCCGCGCGTCTCTCCAGCTGAGCACAGAGCGCGGCTCCCACCGCAGTCCCACGGAGCGGAGATGTACAGACCCTCCTCTTTGGGTAACGGGTCACAGTTGAGAACGGCTTTAATGCAAACAAAGTCCCCCACAGCCAACTCGGTTTTTGTTCTGGTCCAGGTTCGGCCAGGTACACTCCCCCCACCAAACCACGAGGTCACTCAAACAAAAGGCAGCAGAAAAAATCAGTGAAATTCCTTCCGTGCGATTCTTGTTTGAAACCAGGTAGAACCACAGTTCAGAAAGGGTCCAGAAAGGGAGGAGGGGAAAAAAAAAAAAAACACAGAGACTACGTGGGGTAGTCTCCCAGCTCGACGACTCACCTGGCCGGCAGGAAGCGCCCAGAGTGACCGGTGGGTTGCAACGGCCCGTCCAGGACCGAAATTTTAAAAAAATTGTATGGTCCCGTGCGGCTCCCTGAGTCACTAACACCGTATTCGGTAGGAAGATGGAACAACTTTAGTACAATTAGAAAAACGGGTCAGTTTGATGTTAAAAGACTCAGAGAGCCAAAGGGAAAAGCGTCCATCAGCTCCGCCGGAACCGGAAGTTGGTGAAGTTGTGTGAAAGTACCCCTCCTTTTGCTAATGTTAAATTTTATTTTAAACTGACCAATTAAATTGTTACTTTTACTCAACCTTGTTCCATCTGGGTTTTTAATGTTACTTCCGCTTCTCCTGGCTGAGCCGGGTCGTAACACAATCTAAATAACAGATCATTTTTATTTTTTTTATTTTTATACTTGGGAGACTGAATACTTTACTAAAAAAAGTAATTTCAGTAAAATTACCCCTTGTTGTTTTTTAAAATTTTATATAATACTGCAAAGCAACGTCAAATAAATACTTTTTTTTTTGGTTATATCACGAATTTATCGTTATCGTGATAATGCTCTGAAATATCACGATATAATTTTTGAGCCATATCGCCCACCCCTACTGGTAACTATCATTTTGGAGGGACAAAAACAGTTAAAATTGTACATTAATTTCAGAAATGACATTTATATCATTTTATCATCCAGCGTTTCTTTTTACTGGTAAATTTTGAGAATTACAAGAGCTATGTGTTATTTGTCCATGTCGACCAAAATCACTGGAGGTTTCTGGTTAGTGTGTATAAAAATTATACTTATTGTAGAACATTTTAATTTAAAGTTTCATATTTTGATTTGTGCAGAAACTCTGTGAACCACACAGTCTTTGTGGTGGATCAAGTTCAGCAGAAGACAATTCAAAACCTGCTGCAAAATAGAATAGAAGAGACCTTTATTATCATTGCACATGAATACAGTGAAATCTGGGTTTGCTTCCCAGAACAAAAGTAAAAACAGTAAAATATAAAACAATATAAAAATATAAACTGTATTAAAGTTAATAACAGTTTTGAAACACTCCAAATGTGCAACACAAGCAGATTGATATTACACCAGTTGTCCCTTATTCAGTTTTTATTACAGATTTTGTTAAGTTCAGTAATGGTGGACAGATAAAAACTATATTTAAAATCTGTTTGTTCTTGTCTTGATTGATCTGTACCTTTTCACTGATAGTAACAGTTCTCATATTATCTAATAAATAATAATATAAATAAATCATCCAGAAATAATTTTGTAACAACAGCAAGTATGATGTCATTAACACCTTTTATTTTGAAAACTGACAAAGGTTACTGTAATTCATAGTGTTTGTGTGCACAACAAAACCATCATTTTGGAAGTGGAGACTGGCTTGACGACATTTTTTACTGCCTGACGTTCTCAGAGTTGGGGCAGGAGCTACATGTCAGGCCACCACCAACCACATGTTTTTTTCTGTTACAGATGAAGTTCATGTTAATAAATGTTGTGAAGCTGAGAAGAGTTCCTGGGTGAGCGATTCATCAGTTCACTGGTATCAAACCAAACATCAGGGTTACACAGGTATGTATTTATTTACTGCAGTCTAAAGTGAAGTGTGGAGCTAAGCTGTGTTAGGAACTGTTTGGATCCTGCAGTCAAGCTGTCCACCATTCAGATTTTTAAAAATCTTGCTCTTCTTCACAGCTTGTTACAGCATCACGATGCGTTCAGTTTCAACTAGAAAATGCACTCCGCTACACCAACATATCCAGGAATTGAGAAATAGAAAATTTCTGGTATATTATCTAAAAAAGCTAAGTCTGGTCCTCTGGAAATTCAAAAAACAAAACAAAACAAAGCAAAAAAATTGTAGAAACGTTTCGTCTTTTGTCCGAAAGACTTCCTCAGTCTGAGCTGAATTTCCAGAGGACCAGACTTAGATTTTTTTTATTTTTCTACCTGGATTATTGAACATGCATCAGGGTATTCTTAGTTCATTTCTTGACATATCATCAGAAAAGTCACTTCAATACTGTCCACTTATCAGAATGCTCTAACAAAAAACAAAAACTCATGATGTCATCAACAAGTTTCATACAAAATAATATTTTAAGTGGTTTTACTGTGATATATATATATATACATACTAGGGCTGAACGATGAATCGCATTTGCGATAATCTCTTGATATGTTAAAACTCGATTGTCTAATCGCACAGGCTGCGATTTGACTGGTCATGTGACTTGGGAGTGAGCCGAGCCGAGCGGAGCAAAACAGAGCAGGAGGGATGGGGGACACCGTGCGCTCCAACACAGTTGCTTCAGGCTCGACAGAAGTCATAAAAGTTAAAAATTCAGGTAAGTTAGCCCATTTAAACGTGTATCTGAGCTTAGAGGCTGAAACACAGAGACTGCGGGAGATAAACAGAGCGCGAGCTGGTCATGTAACCGGGCCTGTTTTTGATGGTGCCCAGTTAGCAGCTAGCTCAGCAAGCTAACGTTCTGCGTGAAAAAGCTCATTCATTATCTGATTTAAAAAATAAACAGTTCTGTCATTAGTGATGTGAATTAATACAGAACCAGTAAAACACACGTTTCGCGCAAGCTTATTTTTTTTAAACGCATTGTTTAATGATTGTTAGCTTTAGCGTAGCTATTTATTATTTTTATTTTTTTATTTAACGTAGCTATTTAGATGAGGTGATGCAATTTCTTATTACGTGTATTACCAAACCAGGTCGTGATGTCATGACTACTGTATTATACTATCCTTTTTATTGTCCGTTTTAAATAAAAATGTTAATTATTATGTTCAGTAATGTGAGGCTATTTAGTCATCACGTTTTGCATTCACTTAACGTTGACAAACTGGGAAAAGCTAAAACCTGTACAGTACATTGTTTTTAACTAACAAAGTGAGAAGATTTGTGAGTGAGAGTGGAGTATGTGAATGTGTGTATTTATTATTTTATTTTGTATTACAGGACATGCACTAAAGGATGACAGAGTGTCAAGAGTAAGAAGATGGTGGGGCACTTCTCCCACAGTTGGAAGAAGGCAGCAATGACTGAAGCACAGAGGGAGCTCAAACTTCCTGAACAAAGCCTCATCACTGAATGTTCCAAGAGGTTGTTGTTGTTTTTTTTGTTTTTTTTTTACATCTGAAACATTTAATAAGAACAGATACTAGTTTATTTTGTGTTCACTTGAGTTTGACTTCCCAGAACGAGTTGGTTAAAGCAGATTCTCTTTATGTTTTTTGCACTTTATTTTTTATGATGTTACTGGCTGGAAAGCAGCAAGTTAAATTTTTTATATCTAATTTTTTATATTTATTTATTAACTGTCGTGTGAAGTTCAGACAGTAGTTAGGAAGTTCACTTGTTTACTATTGTGTTTATGAAACAAGAAAAAATAGAAATGGTGAAAAGAAAAGTCATACATTTGTTTTATTGTAATCTGCTTTAAATAAATCTGACATTGTTTATTATAAAACAGCTTGATTTATTGCTTCTGTTTGTTGAAAAATACTTGAGAAGGTATTAAAAAAATTGCATTTTAAATTGCAATCGCAATTCATAGAAAAAAAAATCGCAATTACTGTAGATTATTTTCCAAAATCGTTCAGCCCTAATACATACACAGAATGTCATAAAAACTTATGTAATTCTTCAGGAAAAAAATAATTTGCAAGAACAGAAGTTTTGTCCTACAGATTATAAACTCTTATTTGCCACAGGGGGAGTGGTGGTGCAAAGGTTAAGAAGGTGAGCTTGTGATCGGAAGGTCGCCGGTTCAAGCCCCGGTACCGACAACATCAAAGATGTGGGTGGGATAAGTGAAGTGGTCACACTTGTATCCACCCTCATCTGCCCCACTCTGGGCCCTTGAGCAAGGCCCTTAACCCCCACCATCTGCTCCCCCGGGAACCCTAGATATCAGCTCTCTGCTCCACACAGAGGGCTGTGGTTGCTCGGTGGTCTGTGGTTGTGTCAGGAAGGGCATCCGGCGTAAAAACAACTGCCAAATCTTCGTGCGACCAGTTCGCTGTGGCGACCCCTAACGCAGGGAATAAAGCCGAAAGAAGAAAAAAAAAAAAAAAAAAATTGCCACAGGTGTTGATAAATTCCAGAAGTTTTTTTTTTTTTTTTTTAAACATTTAGAAACAACAAAAAGGTTTGTGTCATCTATTCCATAAATTCCAGAAGTTTGTTAAACTCAGTTCTGGTGGTTTTGGAGTGATGACAGGATCAGGGTATCCGCGGGGTTGTAAAAGGTAGTAAAAGGTAGTAAATGAAATTAACACAAATTAAGGCCATTAAAAAGTATTAAAAAGTAATAAACGTCATCTGACGAGGTATTAATTTTTTTTAAACCTACACAACTATATTTTTCTTGTTCTGTCGTCTAAAAAAAGGTCTGTGAATTTATTTATCTTTTCTAATTTTATGTTCCAAGTAGGACCTTAGCTAAAACAAAGACGTCATATCGTCAGTCAGTGTGCGCGCGCACCTACAGCTGGTATCATGTCTGTAAAAAGAAACAGGAAAGGATCACGGCTTTATCCTCCGACATTTAACAAGAAATGTACCTAAACAATTGTTTGTTAGCTCGAAATTATAGCAAAAGGGGTGTCTCAGTCTAACGTTTTCTTAATAAAAGTACTTTAATGGTTAAATCGGCTTTATTTAAATAAATAAAAAAGTGTCGCTGCCTCAGTGCCTGTGTGCTCCGTGATCGCTCAGCGGTGACAAACAGGAAAAAGGAGCGCGGCTCGTTTCGCCGACATTTAACAAGAAAATTACCTAAACAATTATTTGTTAGCTCGAAATTATAGCAGAGGTGTTTTTCTGTCTGTCATTTTCTTAATAAATGCACTTTAATGGTCAAATTAGCTGCATTTCGCCACCGTGGTGCAGCTTGCTGCTGGATTGAAGGTTCAAGCAGAGAGGTGGGGAGAGTATGGCAGGCCGATTGAGTCATTAATAGCTAGTGAAGATTCTCAGTCATCCAGGACATGGTGAATTCTAAAAAATGCAATAAAAAAACAATAAAGTATAGTATATAAATAGTATAATAAATAGTATAATAAATAAAGTCCAGTTGTTTTTGTCTTGAACTTTTTTAAATTTGTCATTATAGGCACGTTTTCCTATTACATGATACAACAGCATGCCATACACCTACAATAGATATGAACTGTTTTTTTTTTTTTTTTTCAGTCAGAATGAATGAAACGGTCATATTTCAGTGTTATGGTTTATAAATATGGGAAAAAAATCTATAAATATGTCACTTCGTCCTATAAGTTGCAAGGCATGTAAATTATGCAAAAAACTGCAACTTACAGGATGAAAAATACAGTAGTTATTATTTTTCTACCTCTCTTTTTGAATTATGCATGTGTTCAGTGTTGAATTATTTTAACTAAACTGTTCTGTTTTCAAGTTTACAGTTTTTGTTTGCCATTAGAGATATGTTATGTGTGGGAACAATTAAACTTTTTCTCTTGGGTTAGATTTAAATAACAAGTAGGTCAGTGCTTTTATTGAGGCAAGAAGCAAATTGATGTATCCAGTAATTGTTATAAAACTACATTTACTACCAAAGTTTAGGAAGAAAATGACAGTAATCTATCACTTTACAATTAGTTGCTCTAAACTGAAGTACAACAGGTTGCCGCTACGGTTACAGCTCGGTGCCGTGATGGTATTAAAAAATATTTTGATGGTATTAAAAAGGTATTAAAAGGTATTAAATTCAACTCTGGAATTTCTGCATATACCCTGTAGCTGTTGGAATTGTTTGAGATAAAATTCAATGTTTTATGGGCATAAATGTGTCGCTGCTAGCTTAGTTGTTTTTCAGACTACTATTTATCTAAATAGCTCATAAACCACACGGCGGATTTTCTTTAAACTTACAAAAAGTAATTATTTGGTGGTCATTTACAAACTATTAGCTGTTGGAGTTGTTTGAGCTAAAATTAGATTTATTTATAATTTATTTTCGCAGCGCGCGCGACCGTTTGGAAGACGTCAAAGCGAAACTATTTAAATCCAGCAGATTTGACCATTACGTGAATATATTAAGGAACGGTTAAGCTAAGACACATCTTTGCTATAATTTTCAGCAGACAAATACATGTAATTGTTTTTTACTGTGTTAATCTTGTTAAAAGTCCTTCCGTGCATGCTTCTGTGGTCGCCATTTTCAGCAGGGCAAATGACGCGCTGACACGTTGCGTAGCGGTGACGCATAATAGATGCGACTTAAGTAAAGGTGCGACATGTGTATGGATTTTTCCAATTTATTGCCAATAATTGGACAAAGCGACTTATAGAAAGGTGCGAGTTATCAGGCGGAAAATACGGTACATGTTGCAATGAAGTTTACACAGCGACAGTTTCTTATTTTTAGTGTCAAATTGAGAAGTTTGTGAGCTGAGACTAAATAAAATATGTCTGTTCATTCCAAAGGAAATAGATTAATCTTGTTTTTAACAGTTTTAAACACAAAACACATGAATAATATTTAAAGTGAGGTGAACTCTTGTTTGTTTGAGCTGAGGTGACGTCTTTCTGAGGTGAGGTGTGGTGTTCTCCTACACTAGAACAAGCTCATGCCCTAAATTTTCATTACAGGGCCTTTCATTCTGCTCAACTGAAATCTGGAACAAGTACAAAATTACAAATATGTGGATGAAAATTACACAAAAGACTTTAAGCATGATTTAAAAAATATGAAAGCTCCTCAATCTATATCTAGGGCTTTAAATTTTTTTGATATAATATATTTCTTACCAGGGCAACATGATTCAGGGTTCAGAGTCTGGCAAAATAAGAATTTAAATTTTATTGATGATTTGTTTAAAGGGGAGCTTCTGAAATCATTTGGTCAGATTCAGGAGAAGTATGGGTTAATTTCTTCTGACTTTTACAGATTTTTGCAGTTGAGAAGTTACCTGATGTCCCATACTGAATGGGTTCTTCTTAAATCAAGACCTACTGACTTAGAAATGCTCTTTATAAAGGTCACTAAAGAAAAAAATCTGATAAAACTGTGTCAAATTCATATAAATGTTTACAGTCATGTATGTCAGGTGGGTGGCCTCCTGGGATAAAGGTAAGGTGGGAACTAGAAATGAACATTGTGATTGATGATCAAGAATGAGAGCTAGTGTGTGAAAATAGACATAAACTGACTAACAGTCAAATATGGAAAGAATTGTATTGGAAAGTAATCGTTAGATATTTCAAAACACCATGTATCATTTCAAGATTTGATAAGGCTAAATCAAATTTGTGCTGGAGACAATGTGGACTAGTTGGAGATTACATGCATATATTTTAGGCTTGTCCAAAGATTTAAACATTTTGGGAAGGAATTAGAGAGGAAATTTCAAGTATTTTACTCATTTATATTGAATGGAACCCCCTTGTCTTTGTTCTGGGAGTACTACCAAGTGACTTATTACGTAAAGAAAAACGGTACCTGTTTGGAATCCTTGTAATGGTAGTAAAAAAATTAAGAAGATAACAGTATGTTGGTATAAACTTTTACCCCCTACTATAAATCAATGGAAAGAGAGAATGGTGAGTGTTTACACAATAAAGAAAATAACAGCAAAGCTAAACATGTCCATTGATTTATTTAAGAAAAGGTGGAACCCTTTGATAACATACGGTACTTGAAATTGACATTGTAGCATGTAAAATAAATTTAATTACACAGGTATACTCTGTGTGTATGTTCAATTTAAATGCAATCAATCTAAAATCAATTAAATCAGTTTTTTTTACCCAGCCCTGGTGGATGATACCTGAGTCAAAATCCAAGCTAAGGAAGTAGAAGCGTTCACCAGGCATGCAGGGTCTGATGGCACTCAAGCACTTTGGTAACAGTTCCTGTTTGAAATGTGCTATACAAATAAATCTGACTTGACGCTGGCGCTGTGCCGGATCACTGGTGTACCTGCGGATAAAAATAGAGTTCACCAAGAGATTTAACAGACATTTCTCTGGATTTAACAGAGGTGCAGCTTACACTCCCAACCACACTAGATAGACCTACTAACCAGTCAGAAGTAGGGTGGTGCCTGGCCTTGGGTCTTGGCAAAACTGTGATTCAGATCCAGCAGTGGTTCTGTGTATTGTTGAATGTCTCTGTTTCCTGGGCTGCTTTAGTGCACGGCCTGACCCGGGCTGAGGTTCAAGGGCCTACAGCATTGGGGACCGTATCGTTTTGAGGTCAAGTGATGAGCTGAATAATAATAATAATAATAATGTATTTTCCTGTCATCTGCGTATGTTTCCCATACACAGACGAAATTCGTTTCTGCATTTATCCCAACCACCTACATACATAGTTTTGTAACTTGTCAGGTTTTCTGTCACTCATTTCAGATGCATGTTTGTGGTGCTGATCCAAATAAGAAATGACCCATGTGGGCTCACTGGCCATGAGCTGACCTATCAGAATGTGTGTTGCTAGAATGGAGGCGTGTCCCTCAATTATTGACGTAACAGCTGTCCACATGTCATATTAGAAGTTCAAGAGCGGTGCTCAAAATAAAAGAATATATTTGTCAGAACAAGTCTGAAAAAGAACTGGAGACCATATTGAAGCTGGCAGATTTTTAAAAACATCTGTCAGAGAAGCTGAACCCACAGGAGGACGCTCCCTGTCTCTTCCACCACCTGAGGGAGAAGAAGATGAGGCATGGCCCCAGCAAGTGATGTTACAGTACATTAGCTGGAGAGGAGCCGACAAGTAGAGCTGCGGAGAAGGGAGGATCACAGGAGGAGCAGAGAGACGATCAGGCAATGAGACAAATCTGATTACTTTTATAACGGAAACCCGCGGCAGCATGCACATCCAGTCTCGGTATACTTTGCTGTTTCTGTTGCTTTAGTTTTTGGAAATAAACGATATTAACACTAAAATATAAAAAGTATATGCAGACAGAAGATCTGATTGTGGGGGTAAATTTGTGTGTGTATGTGCGTGCGTGCCTGCGTGCGTGTGTGTGTGTGTTGAAGTAACATTGTCCTTAATGTTCATGTGTTTCAGTGGTTCCTGCCTCTGTTTAGAGCTGATTAAAAGAAGTTCCTCAAGACTGAAGGCCTGATGTGGACCAACAGGTCCCAGAGCCTTTTATCATAGACGGGAAGAGAAGACCCTTGGACCAGTCTGGTGGGAAACCAACTAAATACGGAGGAGACCGATATCAGGTTTTGGTCACTACAGTTTCTTTAGTGAGTGAGGAGGATTAAAAAAAACTTAACGGGCAGAAACCCAGATTTAAAGTCTCACAAGGGCAGTTTGAGCTCGTCAAAGACTGACGTTAATGAGGACGATGAAGTGGATGATGAAATGACCATTCCTGACTCTCTGCTAAAGAACTCATCAGACTCTGAATCAGAACATGAAGACGGTATGAAAGACTGGAAGGAGAGCAGGGCTCCTAAATCAGAGGTAAAAACTGTCAACAAATCTTTGAGCTGCTCTGAGTGTGGTAAGCAGTATGTCAGTAACCAGACTCTTCAAAGACACATGACAAGTCATTCAGGAGTGAAGTCTTCAAGCTGTCTGCTTAATAAGAAATGTGTTGGAAAGAAGAAAAATGTCAAGTCATGCAGGAAAGTCCAGGCAAGACCAAAATCAATAAGCTGTGATGACTGTGATAAAATATTTACTTCCAGATCAAATTTAAACGAACACATGAGAGTCCACACAGGAGAAAAGCCGTTTCCTTGTGATCTTTGTGGACAAAGATTTAGCTGGAAGTCAAGTTTAAACTCACACATGAGAGTCCACACAGGAGACAAGCCATTTTTTTGTGAACTTTGTGGACAAGGATTTAGTCAGAAGGCAAATTTAAACAGTCACATGAGAGTCCACACAGGAGACAAGCCGTTTCCTTGTGAATTTTGTGGACAAGGATTTAGTCAGAAGGCAAATTTAAACAGTCACATGAGAATCCACACAGGAGACAAGCCATTTCCTTGTGAACATTGTGGACAAAGATTTAGTCATAAGTCAGCTTTAAACACACACATGAGAGTCCACACCGGAGACAAGCCATTTCCTTGTGAACTTTGTGGTCATAGATTTAGTCAAAAGTCAGCATTAAACATACACATGAGAGTCCACACAGGAGACAAGCCATTTCCTTGTGAACTTTGTGGTCATAGATTTAGTCAAAAGTCAGTGTTAAACAAACACATGAGAGTCCACACCGGAGACAAGCCATTTCCTTGTGAACTTTGTGGTCATAGATTTAGTCAAAAGTCAGCGTTAAACACACACATGAGAGTCCACACAGGAGACAAGCCATTTCCTTGTAATGTTTGTGGACAAAGATTTAGTGAGAAGAAAAATTTAAACAGGCACATGAGAGTCCACACAGGAGACAAGCCATTTCCTTGTGATCTTTGTGGACAAAGATTTAGTCAGAAGACAAGTTTAAACTCACACATGAGGGTCCACACAGGAGTCTAAACTTTCTACCAGAAAATATTAAAATAATTATTATAGGCCATGAGATGCAAAATACCATAAAAGCAGTAGCAAAAAAGAAAAAAGCGATAGATGGATTGAAGTAAGACGTAGATAAACAAAATTGGGAAAATGTTCATGTTGATGATGTGAATACATCATATGATGTTTATGAATATTTTAGAAACTCTATATGAAAAAAATGTTTGCAAATACATTATAATAGGAAAAGTAATGATGACCAACCATGGATGATGAAAGGATTGAGAAATGCTTGCAAAAAGAAGAGCTGTTTGTATTCATGCTTTTTGAATCTGAAGAAAAATATAAGAGGTATAAAAACAAATTAGTAGGGATTATAAGAAAACACAAAAAGGAATATTATAGTGGTTTGTTAAATAAAAGTAATGGTGATATTAAAGCAACATGGCGAGTAATTAATAATGTTTTGAAGAATCATAAATCAAAGACTGGTATTTCACAACATTTTGTAAAAAATAATGATGAAATCTATAATGATAATGAAATTGTAAATGGATTTAATCAATATTTCGTGAATGTTGGATCAAGCATGTAGCCAAAATACCAGAAGTAAATAACATACTGTAGTGAACCTTTCAACAATTAATTGTGCAAACAGTATTTATCTTAAGGAAATTGACAAAGAAGAAATAATGAATGTAGTTAAAACATTTACAGACAAGAGATCAAAAGACTGGGCTGACATGGACATGAAACTGGTAAAGGTATAATGAGTCTTATTATTGAGCCGTTGCCATTGATCATACCATTCTCATTGACAAATTAAGTAAATACGGTGTTAGAGGACCAGCATTACAGTGGGTATCTAGCTATTTGAGAAACAGAAAACAATTTGTGCAAATAAATTATGTAAGATCCGACCTTTGCAATATTACATGTGGAATCTGTCAGGGTTCTGTACTTGGACCAAAGTGATCGCGAAAAAAGATGGCGACTGAGTAGAGAGGACTTTTTTAGTCGGGCTCCTGCCAGTACTACTTCCAAAGGAGTATTTGGAGAGGTTGTACTCACAGTTTTTTGCGCTGGATGTGCAGAGAGGAGCGCTGAAAAAGCTGCGGAAATTGGACTGGAACATGCGATCCAGAATTATGAATCTACAGGCCAACGTGTCCGTGAGTTTTTGCCGAGAGTTAGCCTAGCGTAGCTACAAACCGGGCTAATCAAAGCTAACCGAGCTGGGTCACGGTAACCGGGTGCCGTAGCTGCGGGCTTCGTGAACAAATAAACCGGAAAAATACGCTGGTTGTTACGAAGAAACGCGGGCCGGCACGCTGGAGGTGCTTTGTTACAGCGAAAGAATACAACAAAGCTGTGAGTGGAGGCTACAGGCTACAAGCTAATGCTAGCCATGTGCTGCTGATAAAAGCTAATGCGGCAAAACACCACAGAGTTGGGGATTGTTGCTATGGGCTGACGATCTGAAGTCTGTGGTCTGATCTGTAGTCTGTGAGATGGTGAGGCCAGAGAGGCATTGGAGTGCTGCTGTGGGACAATAAATTACATCCAGGCCCCAGATAGACGAGAGCTGAGCTGAACTGGTTGCTAGTGGACAGTACCTGCGCTAAGCTAATTGCTGTGGACGTGAGCAGAGCAGCAAGCTGGTTGCTGTTGGACGGGAGCAGAGCAGTGAGCGAGTTGCTGTTGGACAGGAGCACTGCAGCAAGCTGGTTGCTGTTGGACGTGAGCAGAGCAATGAGGGAGTTGCTGTTGGACGTGAGCAGAGCAGCGAGCGAGTTGCTGTGGACAGAAGCAGAGCAGCGAGCAAGTTGCTGTTGGACGGGAACAGAGCAATGAGCGAGTTGCTGTTGGACGGGAGCAGAGCAACGAGCGAGTTGCTGTTGGACGGGAGCAGAGCAACGAGCGAGTTGCTGTTGGATGGGAGCAGAGCAACGAGCGAGTTGCTGTTGGACAGGAGCAGAGCAACGAGCGAGTAGCTGTTGGACGGAAGTAGAGCAGCGAGCGAGTTGCTGTTGGACGTGAGCAGAGCAACGAGCGAGTTGCTGTTGGACGGGAGCTGAGCAACGAGCGAGTTGCTGTGGACGGGAGCAGAGTAGCGAGCGAGTCGCTGTGGACGGGAGCAGAGCAACATGCGAGTTGCTGTGGACGGACGGGAGCAGAGCAACGTGCGAGTTGCTGTGGACGGGAGCAGAGCAACGAGCGAGTTGCTGTGGACGGACGGGAGCAGAGCAGTGAGCGAGTTGCTGTGGACGTGAGCAGAACAGCAAGCTGGTTACTGTTGGACATGAGCAGAGCAGCGAGCGAGTTTCTGTGGACGGGAGCAGAGCAACGAGCGAGTTGCTGTGGACGGGAGCAGATCGGCGAGCGAGTTGCTGTGGAACAGTGAATTTCTGTATCCAGGCCAGAAGAAGCAGGCGAGATGAGTCCTGGGAGAAAAAAGAAACAGGAGTCGCCGAGACAGGAGTTGGTGAGACAAAACTCTGTGGATAAAAATTTGGAGTTAATGGAGGAATTGAAAAAAGCAATAAACTTTCTCACTGAGGAACTTGCAAATCTGAGAGCTGAGCAAAAAAACATTACTCAACTTTTAGAGGAGATGAAGCAAATGAAAGCTCAGGAGATCATTAGAGATGAACGATTAGCTCAATTGGAACAAAAGTGTGATGACATGGAACAATACATAAGAGGCGAGAATCTGGTAATTTCTAGACTCAAGGTTAAACGTCGGACATCGGCAGAAGTAGTTGCAGACGTTACCACGACTGAAGAAAGACCACCAGAAAAACTGCAGTTTCTGGAGGATCAGGTAGTCACTTTCTTAAATGGCAAAAACATTAACATTAAACATGAAGACATTTCCACCTGTTACACACTGCCCAATAGAGCTGACAAACTTAAACCATCAGTAGTCGTCAGATTCATTGGAAGGAAACAAAGAAACAGGGTAATGATGCAGTCAAAGAAACTCATAAACACTAATGTCTACATGAATGAACACCTAACTAAAAAAAACGCAAACATTGCACATGCAGCAAGGTTGTTGAAAAAGAACAAAAAAAGAACAAAAACTTGGACAAGAAACGGAAACATATGGATCAAAGTACATGAAAATTCTCAAGCTAAAATAATAAAAGATCTGAAAGACTTAGACACATTTTGATGAGCTCAAAAATGACAAATCACCAATCACTATCACATGTTCATACACAAAAATTGACAAAAATGAACAAACAAACAAATACATTAAAACATGACAACAACAAACGAAGACTCAGAATTTAAAATATACAATGTTGAAGATGTGGTTGATGCAAACTTTTATCCTGCTATAAAAGACTGTGAATACTATAATGAAGAACAGTTTAATGACATCAATATAACAAATGGAGATCTCTCTATTATTCACATCAATAGTAGAAGTATAAATGCAAATATATCCAAAATAACAGATTATTTAAAACAGTTAAACAGAACTTTTACATTAATAGCACTGTCAGAGACATGGCTTAATGATGAAAACAAAAATAATGTTCACATCGAAGGATATGAATTATATCATTTAAACAGAAACAATAAAAAAGGTGGTGGAGTAGCTCTATTTGTCAAAAATGAAATAAAGTGTAGAATAATTAAAGAAATGTCAATAATTGTTGACAATCTTATGGAAATAATAACAATAGAAATATTAAACGAAAATGCTAAAAACATATCCATAAGTTGTGTATATCGATCACCAGGATCAAATATAGAAATATTCACCGATAAAATCATACAACTATTGGAAAAGAGTTTAAATAAAAAAGTTTTCTTGTGTGGAGACTTTAATATTGACCTGGGAAATAAAACAGATTCAAATAACATCAGCACATTTCTAAATTCAATGTATAGTTTAAATCTTTATCCGTTAATATCAAAACCAACAAGAATTACAACTCATAGTGCTACGATAATTGACAACATTTTCACAAATATAACAAATGGGGATGTGACAGGTGGTATCTTAACAACTGATTTAAGTGATCATTTACCAGTTTTCACTATCTACAGAAATGATCAAAACATTACAAAAGAAGTTACAATTAAGAAAAAAATAATAAACACATCAAAAAAAGCTATGGATCAATTAAAAGATGATTTACAGAAGCAAAACTGGAAGGACGTGTATATTGATGATGTTAACAGATCATATGATGAATTTATGAATATTTTAGAAGCTCTGTATGAAAAGAATTGTGTGCAAAGAAATCGTAGAAAAAGAAATATTGTCGACCAACCTTGGATGACTAAAGGGTTGAGAAATGCTTGTAAATTTTTTTACTTGTATTCATGTTTCTTAAAAACGAGAACACAACAAGCTGAAGAAAAATATAAAAAATATAAAAATAAATTGGTAATGATTATAAGAAAATGCAAGAAAGAATACTATAGTGATTTATTAAACAAGAGTAATGGTGACACTAAAACAACATGGCGAGTTATAAATGATGTTCTAAAAAGTCATAAAGCGAAAACGAACATTGCAAAATATTTTGTGAAAGATGACAAAGAAATACATGATGAGAATGATATCGTAAATGAATTTAATCAATATTTTGTAAATATTGGATCAAGCCTTGCAGCTAAAATACCAAAAGTAGATAATAATGTGTGTCATTCAATTAAAAGCTGCACAAACAGTATTTTTCTTAATGGAACTAACAAAGAGGAAATTATGAAAATGGTAAAAAATCTCTCAGACAAGAGATCAAAAGACTGGGTGGACATGGATATGATGTTCGTAAAAGAAATAATGAGTTATGTTATTGAACCGTTTACATATATATGCAATTTATCTTTTTCAACAGGAATATTTCCAGATAACATGAAAGTAGCAAAGGTAATTCCTCTTTTTAAAAATGGTGATAAATGTGTATTCAATAATTATAGGCCAATATCCTTGTTACCACAGTTCTCAAAAATTCTAGAAAAACTATTTGTGACCAGATTGGATCAATTTATTGATAAACAAAATATTTTAAGTAGCAGTCAGTATGGGTTTAGAGGAAAAAACTCTACATCAATGGCTCTCATGGATTTAATGGAACAAATAACTAATGCTGTCGATCATAAACAGTACTGTGTTAGTGTTTTTGTTGATCTAAAAAAAGCATTTGATACCATTGACCACACCATTCTCCTTGAAAAACTAAATAAATATGGTATTAGAGGACCAGCATTACAGTGGGTATCTAGCTATTTGAAAGATAGGAAACAGTTTGTGCAAATAAATGATGTTAGATCTGACCTCCGTGATATCACTTGTGGAGTTCCTCAGGGCTCTGTGCTTGGACCAAAGTTATTTATTTTATATGTGAATGACTTGGTAAATGTGTCAGGACTTCTTAAATGTGTTCTTTTTGCCGATGACACCACATTTTTCTGTTCGGGTAAAGACATAAAACAGATTTTGGATATGATGAAAACAGAATTTATAAAAATACAAACTTGGTTTAAATTAAACAAATTATCTTTGAATTTAGATAAAACTAATTACATGATATTCAGTAACAAAAAGAGAATTGTTGACGATCCATTTGAAATTGAAGATGTTGTGATCTGTAAAGTGAGTGAAGTGAAGTTTCTGGGTGTTATCATTGATGACAAACTGACATGGAAACATCATGTAAATTCCATTAAAACAAAAATAGCTAGATCAATTGCAGTACTGTATAAAGTCAGGGATTTTTTAATTGATAAAGCTCTGTATATGTTGTATAACACAATCATTGTTCCACATTTAATCTATTGTATTGAGGTTTGGGGAAAAGCGTGCAAAACAATTACAAAGCCTGTTTTTATTTTACAAAAGAGAGCTGTAAGAGTAATCACCAGAAAACATTTCAGTCACCCATCAAACACCTTGTTTCTTCAGCTAAATTTATTGAAATTCCAGGAATTGGTAGAATATAGTATTTTATCAGTTATGTATAGGGCTCATAATAACACATTACCTTTAAATATCCAAAGAAATTTTATAAAAAGACAAAGTTATTACAATCTCAAAGGGACAGAGATATTCATCAAACCACAATTCAGAACCAGCTTAAAGGGACGGTCTACCTCAATTCAGGGAGTTCGATTGTGGAATGCTCTGGAGAGTGATGTTAAAAATGCAAAATCAATGTATACATTTAAGAAAAAGGTCAAAAAGGACTTGCTCAAAAACTATATATGATGTAACTTAGTGTGTTTGTGTATTACACTTATGTTGACTGATGATGTAGCTTAGTGTGTTTGTGTATTACAGTTAGAAAAATTAAGTAGAGTTATTCATTTTGTGATGTAGTTTGTGTATTACAGTTAGAAAAATTAAATAGAATTATTCATTTTGTGATGTAGTTTGTGTATTACAGTTAGAAAAATTAAGTAGAATTATTCATTTTCTGATGTAGTTTGTGTATTACAGTTAGAATGATGTAGTTTGTGTATTACAGTTAGAAAAATTAAGTAGAATTATTCATTTTCTGATGTAGTTTGTGTATTACAGTTAGAATGATGTAGTTTGTGTATTACAGTTAGAAAAATTAAGTAGAATTATTCATTTTGTGATGTAGTTTGTGTATTACAGTTAGATAAATTAAGTAGAATTATTCATTTTGTGATGTAGTTTGTGTATTACAGTTAGTAAAATTAAGTAGAATTATTCATTTTGTGATGTAGTTTGAAGGTTATCATTGGTTGAACAAACTGTGAAATAAGGGGCAGATATAATAAGATTTCATCTTCTTTCTGCTCCCTTCATTTTATCCTACTTGTATTCTTGTATCTGATGAAACTGTCTTGTATTGTTCTTTTAAAATGAATGAATAAACATCAAATCAAATCAATTTATTCTGTATGTGAATGACTTGGTAAAAGTGTCAGGACTCCTTAAATGTATCCTATTTGCTGATGATATCACATTTTTTGTTTGGGTAAAGATATGGAACAGATGTTTGAGTTGATGACGACAGAATTTGTTAAAATACAAAATTGGTTTAAACTAAATAAATTGTCATTAAATTTAGATAAAACTAAGTACATGATATTCAGTACAAAAAAATAAATGAAACTGTTGATGTTCCATTTAAGATTGATGATGTTGAGATCTGTTGTGTGAGTGAAGTTTTTGGGTGTTATCACTGATGACAAACTGACGTGGAAACATCATATAAATTCTGTAAGGTGAATGATAGCTAAATCTAACTTGTTAAATGATAAAGCTCTGTATTTGTTGTTTAATACAATTATTCTTCCACGCTTAATTTATTGTACGTATTGATGTTTGGGGTAAAGCATGTAAAACATTTACAGAGCCTATTTTTTGCTACAGAAAAGAGCTATAAGAATAATCACTAGAAAACATTACTGTCACCCATCTAGCACATTATTTCATCAACTGAAGTAATTGAAGTTCCATGACTTAGTGGATTATAATATTTTGCCAGTTATGTACAGTATAGAGCTCATAAAAATGAATTACCTTTGAATATTCAAATGTACTTTGTTAAATGACAAAGCTATTATAATAATAATAATAATAATTAATTCAATTTATAACGCACTTTTCATTACTGAAAATCTCAAAGTGCTACACATATATTGAATGCTACACACATTCATAAACCGGTGGCGGCAGACTACCATGCAAGGTGCTTTCCAGTCCTACCGGGAGCAACTCAGGGTTAAGTGTCTTGCCCAAGGACACAACGACACATGGTGCGGGTCCCGGGAGTCGAACCGCCAACTTTCCGATCGGGAGACGACTGCCCTTACCACTACGCCACGGGAACAGAAATATTTGTTAAACCAAAACATAGAACCAGTTTGAAGGGTCTGTCAACCTCAATCCAGGGAAATGGATTGTGGAATGGTTTGGAGACTGAAGTAAAAAATGCAAAAACAATGGTTACATTTAAGAAAATGATTAAAACTGGATTATTGCAAAAACATATATGAAACACTGTTACATATGTTATATTGTAGTTTGATAATTATGGTGAATTGTTCTTTTTTTGTTCAGTTACTTGCAGATGATTGTTGTTTGATTTGAGCATGGATGAATCAGAACTTTCTTCAATTTAACTGCTCCAAGACTGAGGCCATACTGATTGGCACCCCTCACCAGGTACAAACATCTCCTATAACAACACTTTCCTTTTCTGGACAAGACATAACCCTCTCCACCTCTGTTACTAATCTTGGAATAAAAATGGACTCCAATCTTACATTTGAATATCACATTAAGCATCTGTTTAAAACTTGCTTCTTCCATCTTCGAAACATCTCCAGACTTCGCCCATCTCTAACTTTTTCCGATGCCGAGAAGCTCGTCCATGCTTTTGTCTCCTCCAGGCTCGACTACTGCAACTCCCTGTTTATTGGAATCCCTGGCAAAAACCTTCAGAAACTTCAATATATTCAAAACAGTGCAGCAAGGATCTTGTTGAGAGTTCGGAAATTTGAACATATTACGCCCATTCTCCATAACCTTCATTGGCTTCCTGTCGCCTACAGAATTCAGTACAAAACTGCTCTCATTACACATCAATGCTTACATGGAACTTCACCAGATTATCTGAAGGATATTCTTATTCCATACTCATCCACCCGTTCGCTGCGGTCACAGAACAGTAATCTCCTTCACATTCCGAGAACCAAATTAAGGACCATGGGAGACCGGGCTTTCAGTGTGGCTGCCCCCCGCCTGTGGAACTCTCTTCCTGACTGTCTGAGAGCCCCACAGTCTGTGGTTGACTTTAAGAGCGGCTTGAAGACCTTTCTTTTCAACCGAGCATACTCTACCTCCTCATGATTCTACTTTTGATCTTAGCTGATACTGTTATTGATTTTAATTGTTTTATTATTTGTTTTATTGACATTTAATTCTGTTGCACCTTGTAGCACTTTGAGATTTTCATTAATGAAAAGTGCATTATAAATTGAATTCATTATTATTATTATTATTATTGATTCTTTGGAAGAGGGGCAGATATACAGGTTGATGGAGGATTTTTAAACACCTTCACCTTAAACATGAACCACACAAGAAGAGAGACAAGAATTAATTTTCAGAGCAGCAGACTTTGAAAATGGGAGATCACCTCAAGACACTTTGAAACATGTTTCAAAACTGTTTGAGATCAAATCCGAATTGGAAAGTGTATGCTGGGTTTTTATTCTCTCAAAGGTATGACAATGATGAGTAACAGGAAGACAGTTTCAGATAGCACATGGAAAACGTGGCAGTGTCAAAACAAACAATAACGTAATGTCAAAACATTATCTGTGATTAAGACATGAGTGTGGCAATGTCAAAACAAACAATAGCGTAATGTCAAAAGATTAACTGTGATTAAAACATGAGCTGGCCTAATCAGTGTTTTTGTTCTGTGTGCAGGAAGCAACAAGTTGTGTTCTTCAAAGACTTTTAGGAAAGCAAACTGGTTAATGACTCATCAGAATACATTAAAGTAATAAGTTTTAAATGATCAATGTTTGAATTCTCTAACATCTCCGTCCTCTTTATCATTTAAACTGGTTACAACTTAATCAGATGAACAGTTAAAAATAATGTTTGTAAAAGATGTGGGAAACGATCATTGAGGCGCACAGCAAAAATGAGTTCTTTATGAACTAAGGTCCTTTATGGACTTAAACCAAAAGAAAAACATCAAAAAATGAGAAAACGTTTTAGTTGGTTTGAAAATTACTTTGATCTTAAATGTAGCCTAGGAAAACTAAAACATCATTACAACACCGGTTATTGTGAAATACTTTCAGCACTAGAATCACTCTGCTTTTTCTTTTTAGGCTAATTATCATACACATCATGTCCCACTGACTCCAGCGGAGTATAATCCTCATCATTTGAAACGAAATGGGTTTGGTGTTGACTGATTAGAACACCTGTAAAAACTATCATAATGTTTTTCAGACCTGGTACTACACAAATAAAAAGAAGGCAAAAATAGAAAAAATATCATCAGGATTGATGTGCAGATTCTCAGGAGGAGATGCCACCATAGTCCAGAGGTGAATCATGATCATGGGTTGGAGCGGTCTGTTCTTTTAGTCCCGCTCTCATCATACTTTTTTGAGTTCGCTCAGATTGTGGTGAACCACTAGGGGGCTCTACTCACACCCAGTGGACCGAAGGCGTTACAGGATGTTTTATTGTGAAAGGTCCAGAGGACCGGATATTGTATGGTGAGAGGTTTGATATATAAGGCGGTGTTGGGTGCTTCCCGCCAGTTTTTAGTAGGAGTTGATTAAAGTGAAGATCTGCATCCCATCTCCTGTGTCGTCTCTTCACCACCTCCTACACTGGTGACCCTCGTGAATTGAATATGTCGACGCATGACACTTCAGCCAGCTCTCTTCAGCTGTCCGCTGCTGTGGAACCTCCACAGGCGGCCCCGCTCGCTTTTGCGGTGGCCGTTAAAATCCCAGACTTCTGGCTGCACGCCCCTCAGTCGTGGTTCGCCCACATCGAATCATAGTTTGCTCTTCGCGGGATTTCTGCTGACGACACCAAATACCACTATGTGGTCACCTCGCTGGATCCGCTGTCAACCCAACGGGTAATGAGCCTGCTCCAGGCCCCTCCTGCACAAGGAAAATACACCGCACTCAAGGAGCTTCTTCTGCGGCGTTACTCACTTTCAGACGCGGAGCGCGCTGAGAAACTGTTTTCCCTCTCCGGTTTGGGCGATGGCAAAGCTCTTGAGCTCGTGGAGAGCATGTTGTCCTTGCGGGGATCAGAGGACTGTGAGTTTCTCTTCCGCCACCTCTTCCTCCGCCAGCTCCCAGCTCCAGTGCGCAACGTCCTGGCCAACTCCCCGCTTCTGCAGCAGAGGGATTACCGCTCGCTGGCCGAAGAAGCCGACCGCGTCATTCTGACTGCGAGGACCTTCGCGATCCAGGCGGCGGTCCCCGGATCTCCAGCAGCACCCGAGCTTCAAGCAACGCCCTCAGCGCCGGACGAGCCATCGGTGATGGTAGCAGGGGTCGCTACCCACAGGCGGACAGGAGCCTCCCTTTGTTTCTACCACCAGCGCTTTGGCGACATAGCACGACGATGCATCCCGCCGTGCAGCTTCAAGCCACAGGGAAACGAGAACGCCAGCGCCCGCTAGCAGCCGCGGCCGTTGGCGACAAGGAAAGGATGCTTTTCATCGAAGACTCGAGGTCGGGGAGGCGGTTCCTGGTGGACTCTGGTTCACAGAAGAGCCTCGTTCCCCCGACTGGCTCCGACAGGTTGGCAGAAGGCTGCGGGCCGCAGCTAACCGCGGCCAATGGCTCTCCCATCAAGACGTTTGGCGAAAGGTTGGTGACTGTGTGTTTCCATGAACGGGACTTCCAGTGGAACTTTGTTGTAGCTGCTAGCTCAGTCCCTATTTTAGGGGCTGATTTTCTTTGTGCTCATGGACTCCTTGTTGATGTTGCTAACAGACGTTTGATCGACGCTGTGTCTTTTTCGTCACTGCCTTGTGCGACGCGAGGAGCTGGGCCTTTAATGCATGCTAACTTTTTTGCTTCGGGTAACGTGTTTCAACGTTTATTGTCTGAGTTTCCCTCGCTGACTGTTCCTAATTTTGCAAACACAAACACTAAACATGGGATCGAACATTATATCCCCACAACGGGCCCCCCGGTGTTCGCACGTGCACGCCGCCTCGATGCTACTAAGCTAGCAATCGCACAGGAAGAGTTTGCTAACATGGAGCGTTTAGGCATCGTGCAGCGCTCAAACAGTCCGTGGGCCTCCCCCCTGCACATGGTGCCCAAGGCAGACGGCAAATGGCGACCATGTGGGGATTTCCGCCGCCTTAATAACATCACAGAGAACGATCGTTATCCCATCCCCCACATCCAGGATTTTTCAGTGCACCTGGCTGGGACCTCCATTTTTTCTAAAGTAGATTTAGTACGGGGGTACCACCAGGTTCCTGTGCATGTGGAGGATGTCCCTAAGACCGCTGTTATCACGCCTTTCGGCCTGTTTGAGTTTTTGCGCATGCCTTTTGGTCTTAAAGGTGCAGCACAAACATTTCAGCGGTTGATGGATTCAGTCCTAAGGGGATTGTCCTTCGTATTTGTGTATCTGGACGACATCCTGGTGGCTAGCAGCTCGGCTGACCAGCACATGTCCCACCTCCGTGAGGTTTTTCAGCGCCTAGCAGCACATGGCCTGATTGTAAATACAGCGAAATGCCAGTTTGGGCTGCCAGGCATTGACTTTTTGGGCCACCGCATTTCTGCCAGTGGTGCTGTCCCGTTACCAAACAAGGTGCAGGTGGTGTCCGATTTCCCACAGCCCCAGTCTGTTAAAGCGCTACAAGAATTTTTGGGAATGGTTAATTTCTATAACCGTTTCCTCCCCAGGGCAGCACAACTGCTGCGACCGCTCTATGGAGCACTTAAAAAGAAAAAGCCCAATGACAGTGTTGACTGGAGGCATTTGGTGATGCTAAAGCTGCATTGGCCACTGCTGCCCTTTTGGCCCATCCATCCCCAGTGGCACAAATAGCTTTGACAACAGACGCATCTGATGTTGCGGTGGGGGCTGTGTTAGAACAGCAGGTTTCCGGGGTTTGGCAGCCGCTTGCATTTTTCAGCCGTACGCTACGGGACAATGAAGCTTAAATACAGTGTTTTTGACAGAGAGTTGCTGGCGCTTTACCTGGCCACACGCCATTTCAGGTTTTTCCTGGAGGGCCGCCAGTTCACTGCATATGTTGACCACAAACCCTTGGTGTTTGCGATGTCAAAAATTTCTGACCCCTGGTCTGCTCGCCAGCAACGCCACCTCGCAGCGGTGTCTGAATTTACTACAGACATTCAGCATGTGGCTGGAAAATCCAACGTGGTGGCCGACTGTCTCTCCCGGGTGCTGATCTCTCCCGTGTACGTTGGCATCGATTTTTCTGCTATGGCTGCGGACCAACGTAGCGACGCAGAAATACTCGAGCTCCAGTCCGGGCCCACAGGCCTCGAGTTGGAGGAACGGCAGGTGAATGACGGAGGTCCTCTCCTGCTCTGTGATGTTTCTACTGGCAGGCCCCGCCCTCTGGTTCCAGTTTCATGGCGACGCTGTGTTTTTGACTCCTTGCATTCCCTTTCTCACCCAGGTGTTAGAGCCTCGGTGTAACTGGTCAGCTCAAAGTTTGTTTGGCCCGGTCTGCGTAAAGCAGTTAAGGAGTGGGCAGCAGCGTGTGTTCCATGCCAGCATGCTAAGGTTAACAGGCACACCAAAGCACCTTTGGAACCTTTCTCCATTCCTGGTCGGCGGTTTGACCATGTGCACGTAGACCTGGTGGGCCCTCTGCCTCCATCACAAGGTTTTACTCATCTGCTGACTATGATAGACCGGACCACCAGGTGGCCTGAGGTGGTTCCTCTGACATCCACAACATCTGCAGTGGTGGCCCGGGCATTTTTGTCTACCTGGGTTGCGCGTTTTGGCCCCCCTTCAGACATTACATCGGACAGGGGCCCGCAGTTTGTTTCTGAACTTTGGTCTACCATGGCCAAGGGTCTGGGGACTAACGTTCACAGGACCACCGCTTACAACCCCCAAGCTAATGGTTTGTGTGAACGGTTTCACAGGTCATTGAAAGCTGCACTGCGTGCTGCATTGACCGGTGACAACTGGATTGACCGTCTTCCCTGGGTTTTGTTGGGTTTACGTACCGCAACCAAAGAGGACCTGAGCTCTTCCCCGGCTGAACTGGTTTACGGCCAGCCTGTGCACGTCCCCGGTGAGTTTTTACCTGAGGTACCCTCACCACAGTTCGCTCCGCCGTTGCTCCATTTTTCCTCTCAGGAAGGCTTTGTTCGTGTCCCTGGTCCGGTACACCATTGTTTACCTCAGTCATTTGTCCTTAAGAGTCTGGAGTCCTCTAAATTTGTTTTTGTCAAACACAATGCACACAGGACACCACTACAGCCTTTGTATGATGGACCGTTTCGGGTTCTTCAACCAGATCCAAAACACTTCCTTTTAGATTTAGGGGGTCGTACTGAGACTGTCTGTATTGATAGGCTTAAACCAGCTCATGTTATGTCAGATGATCAGGTTGTTACGGCTCAGGCTCCTCGCAGGGGCAGACCTCCATCCACATTGCTAACGGACAGCTGTCCACCTGCCAGAGACTCTCAACGACCATTGGAGCCCGAATCTTCTGCAGCCCCTCCTCGTCGCCCTCCGCTTCATCAGACTGGTTCTGCAGGGCCCAGGTTCAGCCGTTCTGGTCGTTTGATCAAACCTAAAATGCTGGACTAGTGATGGACCTTCCTGGGTGTTCTGGAGGGGCGTGCGTGGTGAACCACTAGGGGGCTCTACTCGCACCCAGTGGACCGAAGGCGTTACAGGATGTTTTATTGTGAAAGGTCCAGAGGACCGGATGTTGTATGGTGAGAGGTTTGATATATAAGGCGGTGTTGGGTGCTTCCCGCCAGTTTTTAGTAGGAGTTGATTAAAGTGAAGATCTGCATCTCGTCTCCTGTGTCTTCTCTTCACCACCTCCTACAAGATCGTGCAAAGCATTGTGGATGTCTCCTTTTGTTCCTGATTCATCTGGGATGTAGGTACTACACAATTCATCAATAATTTTACACACGCCTCCTCTTGATGCAGTCAGGAGGTTGAGAACGACTCAGTTTTGTAGGATCATCTCTCCCATTGCTTTCAGCTCTCACAGAGTTCCATTTACTGATTTGTAGGTGTCGTTGATGAGGCAGGGGGGGCATACCTGTTGATTTCAACGTGAATTCATACTTAACCGACTCCTACCCATGGGAAGAGGCTTTGGAAGAACTTTTCCCCTCCATTCCAGATCCTGAATTCCCATGGGACGCCGGTGCTGGTGGTGAGCCCTCCCCATCTTGTTGTCTCAGGCATTGGAGAGTGTCTTGTCCTGTGGGCTGTGGACGTCAGTGCCTTCCTCAGCACAAGCATCGTGTTGGATAGGGGGACCAAAGCACAAAGGCCCCCCCAATTAGGTAGCAATGCTGTATAGGCCCTGTGTCCACACAAGAAATACCAGTCAGTTAAAATACAATAGCCTTTGTCACCTGGCACTGCAATGCTGCAGTGGGTGGTTTCCTGTCATCCTCTTGTTGGCTTGCTGATGTTGAAAGTCCTTTGTTCAAGGAGGTGTGTGCAATCGATGACATCTCCTGACTCGAAACAGTTGGCGTTTTCATAATGCAGTCCTGCTTTACAGAAAATTCAATGCACATAGTTCAGTGTATTTGTACGTGGATACGTGACATCACAGAATAAATACACTTTGTCACATAAGTTCTAGGGTACCAGGCCCACCGGGATGGTTCCATTGTTGAAAACACAGAGTCCCAAAACGCTTGGCGGCAGATGTGTCATGGTGATCGGTTCAGGCAGTTTGATGGGTGTCTGGTGTAGAGGCATGATATTTGAGGTGACGCTGCAATTTGACATGAAGTTGTATCCCATAGTCACCATGGCTAATTGTCTGTGTAGGTCTGTGTGCATACCCTTCACTTCATCAGACAGTGGTTTCGTGTAGTCTCGTCTTACCCAGCTGCCTGTTCCTAGGTGGGTGCTTAGTCCATACAGGCACGCTTGTTGGTCTGTGTGCACAGTAGCAGGTTGCAAACCTGAATTGTGGGTGGCATAGGGTAGATGAGCACAGACGTAGCAGTTAGTAGTTTTCCCTTCATAAGCAGTTTTGTTCATCAGTTGCCACCATAGATTGGTGCTGTAGTCATGGAGGTATTCAGATCTCAGCAGATTAGTGATATCCCACTTCTGACACCAGCCATTCACTATGTAACATGTTCTTGTCCTAACAGAGTACAGAGTGATTCTCATATGCAAACCATAAGCATTAAGCTGTACACTTTTAGTTTCCCACACCTGCTTTTCCTGTCTAGGTGCAGCTTTCTGCATGTCTAGAAGGACCGTTTTATTTATCATGTCATTGTTTGAGCTCATCAGGATGGAGTTTAGCAAACCAGCATCAGTAGGTCATAAAGACCACAATGTGTTGGGTAAATGTTTCAGGTCAGTTTCATCACGTTCTGAGAGAAAACTCATGTCTAATTGTAATTGGCTCAGAGGCATTTCATCCTCATTCTTTGTCAGCACATTACCTGCTTCCTGCAACAAAAAGGAAACAGCTGTTAGATTGTCAGTTGAACCCAGGTCATGTGAGCAGTAAACATCGATCAGGCTTTGATTTGCATAAATCTGAGTTTTGTCCAATCTTGTGGCTCTCATTCCGTCCTTGACGGGAATGATTGCAATGGCCAGTTTTGTCAGTAAATCTCTGCCCAGTAAATTTACGGGACAGTCAGGTGATATTACAATATTTGCTGAAATGCAAGAACCAGTTTCTTCATCTGTGAAGTACACCGGTTTGGAAATGCTTTGTCTATTGGTCAGGCCATCTGCTGATTTTACCCAGATGGAGTTTTGTGATGGTTTCAGACCAGGAACACTGGTTTTTAAAACTGTTTTACATGCACCTGTATCGCAAAGAAAATCCACATAAACTGAGTTGACTTTAAGCGTTATATAAGGTCTTTCTTTCAAAGGATTCAATAAATCCAAAGCTGAACAAATATTCACAACTTCCTGTTCTTCGACAGAGCTGGAGTTGGGAGTGTTATCAACTAGCCATGCATTATAACCGTTCCTGTTATTGGAACGGTTTCTTGTCATAGGAAATGCTTCTCTGTGAGCAAATTCTCCTCTGTTTGGATGATCTAAATCTTTCTGGCAGTCACGTCTTTTATGTCAGAACTCGCCACACCTCCAGCAAGTGGCAGGACGATATTGTCGGGGACGGTCATACTGTGGTATGTATCTGTTAAAACTATGGCCTCTTGGTCTCAAGTGTCTCCCTCTGTTGCTATTATTCATAGGAGCATTGTAATATATTTCTGAGTCTGGGTCATTACTGTAAAACACATTTGTTTTGTTGTCAGGGTTATCTCCTGTTTTCTTTTTCTGCACTTTCTCAGCATGACGTGTCCATTGCATAAAAACCTCAATAGTACAAGTGTCCTGTTCTACAAAGTGTTTCTTTATCCAACCTGAAATGTTTGGAGTACAAGATTTTAGCAGACCGTTCTTCAGCTGTTGCTGATAAGCTGAGGTTGGCTCGTCAGTGTAATTGATACCACTATAAATTTTGAAATCCTTTTCATATCTTATTTTAAAATCATCGACATCTTCCCCTTGTTTTTGTTTGATTGCAGAGAGTGCAGCGTAATCAGCTTTTCGTTTGAAAACGGTGCACACTTTACCACAAAGAGTATCCCACTGTTGCTTGTAATGTCCAGTTAGGTGGTTTGGGGTTGTTACATCATAGGGGAGGGGGGACCCATCATTTCCCCTGCCAGTGTAGTCACCACGCACTCGTGCCCAATGTTTTCCTAAAGACGACTGAGCTGTTTCACCGGTCTCATGACCATTAAGGCAATAGGAATGTATAATACCCTCCATATCCATGATCCACATTTCAGGATCCTCTAAGTGACTGCTAACCCCTTCAACAGCTTTTCTAGCCTCTTCGAGGGTCCACGGCCTAAAAACTAAAGCATGTTGCGGGTTGCCTTTTATATCTGCAGCTGGATTCATGACTTGTATCAGAGGGAAAGCGTTCGAAGAGGAGCAAGGAGGTTGTGAAGTGGAGGACTGCATTTTTTACATTTGTTTTTGTTGGAGTTTGGCCTCCGTAGATGTTTTTATCTCTTCACGCCTAATGTGATTCATACAGCCATATTTTAGCAATTGCCAATTGGCGTTCTATATTTTCTTTCTTCTTGCCTTTGTTTAGAATAATTTGGTTCTGCAATACAGAAACGAGTGTTTTCCAGGTGTCTGCTTTAAGGTTCGGTTCTATCTTATATTTTACCATCCATTCTTTGACATATTTAACTGATTCCGGATGTTTTTGGCTCATGAATCTTGAATCTTTTGTGTTTGTTTCTGCTCCTGTAGGATATTTTTTACTTCTATTATTTCCCATGACTGTTAGATATTTCAGTTATATAATTTACATGTGTCAATTTTTTATTTTTATTTTGTATTCGAGCTTCTAAAACTTAAATTATCGTCTAAAAAAGGTAAATTAATCTGCAAATTTTGTAGTATTGATGTTTATGTTTAAGTTTATGGGTTATAATTTACTAAGACACAGTATGCTGTAATGACCTATTTTAGTTGCTAGCTTTGGTGAAGGCTACTTGTTATGTGTTCTGTGGGCACAGCCAGACTCACCTCCCCGTTCTACAGACCCCTGTCTTCTCAGGCTGCTTTGAGAATAAAAATAAAAATAGCAATGTAAATATTAAAAGCCAGGTTCAAAAATAATCATATGATAACCAGTTCTATTTTGGGACATAGCATTTATCTTTAAAAGATCCTGATTTGCACAATGGAAATAACTCATAAAAGGAAAACAGCTCTTAAAATGTAAAAAACATTTTAAACTTAATTTGACCTATTTATATTGCTTAATTAAATCACTAAGATTGATATAGAAAGCTTTAATTTCTATTTGATCCTGCAGTACCTTCTTTTGGCCAATACGGGTCTCTACAGGAGTTTTGACGTTTATCTCTTTCCGGGGTCAAAGTGCAATGATGATGCTGATGACACGTCAGACTTGGATTTTTCTCCGCATTCATCTAGAAGATACTTACTAAAATCGGCAAGCGAATTTCTCAGCGTCTTTTCGCAGCGAAAACAAAGATTTGAAGCGTCCGGTTTTTATAGAATGACTACCTATTTATGGATTTTAGACGGGCAACAAAGTTTCGTAGCTAAGTTTAGCAACGTTAGTTTGGCTATAATTGTCGACCCAAAAAAGTAATTTTAGCTGATTAAAGTCGGATAGTTTTGCCTTTAGATATTCAATAAAAGAAACGCTATCATGCCCGCTTGGTTTTAGCGAAATAATTTGGATTTTTATTGTAAAAAAAAAACTAATAACTGGAACGCAAACTAACAGCTATGCTAACACCAAAACCAATGCAAAAACGTTCAAATTCCACGTTTGTTAAGCTTAAAACCTAAAGTATTTGGATTAGAATTTTGTAAACAAGATCAATCAATTTCTCAAATGTTAGTAAACAATTTGGCTACGTTTAATTGTTTGAAATAAGCATGCAAATATTTTTTTATTTTATTTAAAAAAAATTTTTAGGTAGGTGACCCGTGTTTCCAGTGTTACGTCCAGGCTCGTTTTGGACGCAACATAAATGACATAACAAAAGTTTGTGTAAACAAAATAAAAAGAGACAGATACAGGTTTTCCTGTGCCTTTCTGGAGTACATATGACATAATCAACATAACTCAGATGTTTGAGAATGTCATAAGGACCACAGAACTTAGCAGAAAGAACAGACCCCGGAGAGGGAAGTAGGGCTAAGACCTTATCTCCCACTTCAAAGTGTCGGGACTGTGCTGAACGGTCATACCGACGCTTCATCATTGCTTGTGAGGTAGAGAGAAACTCTTTAGCAAGCACATTTGCTTGATGCAAACGTTCACGAAATCGACTAACATAGTCTAGTACATTTTCTCCCTGTGTTTGATCATCTAAAAGTTTCTCTTTCAGGATCTTTAACGGTCCACGAGGTGTATGTCCAAACACTAATTCAGCAGGACTGAATCCTAGAGACTCTTGAGTAGCCTCACGGGCAGCAAACAACACAAATGGAACTCCTTCATCCCAAGTCTTCTCTGTCTGCAAACAATATTTACGGAGCATGGACTTTAACGTTTGATGCCACCGTTGTAAAGCACCTTGGGACTCTGGATGATAGGCAGTTGAGACAGCATGTTGGATATTCAAGGAGTTTAGAACTTGTTTAAAGAGTTTGGAGAGAAAATTACTCCCTTGGTCACTTTGAATTACTTGAGGAAGACCAAAAGTAGAAAAGAACTTTATTAAAGCTCCTATTATTGAACTGCTAGTTATGTTACGTAGTGGCACAGCCTCTTGAAACCGTGTAGCAGCACACATTATAGTGAGTAAATATTGATTACCTTTCTTTGTTTGCGGTAGAGGGCCAACATAGTCAATAAGAACCCTTTCAAATGGTTCACCAACGACCGGGATTGGGTGTAACGGTGCTGGAGGTATACTTTGATTGGGTTTACCTGCGACTTGACAAATATGACAACAATGACAGTGAGTAGTTACATCACTTTTAAGTCCAGGCCAGAAGAAATGACGTAAAATGAGTTGGTAAGTTTTTGTTACTCCAAAGTGTCCAGACCATTTACTCTCATGAGCCACAGATAATATATTGTGGCGGTAAACAGCAGGAACCACTATCTGGTAAACACTAGATGAATCAGGGTTAATGTTTGGCGACCATTTACGCATCAATACACCAGTTTTAATGAAATAGGCTTGTTTTTCCTTTTCAGCATCTTCAACACCCACCACCTTAGAGAGACACTCTTTCAGTGTAGAATCAGCTCTCTGGGCTGCACATAACATTTCCTGGTTCATTGGTAATGAAATGTTTTCCTGTTTACTAGCTAGGATGCTAGAAGGAATTTTATCAGTAAGGCCTTCAGTCTCAGGTCTTGAACTACTTTCTGTACTTAAACCATCTGAAAAGATAGGCATTAACACAGAATCATCTAATATGCTGGTGAAGAATCATCTAATGAAATAGTTTCTTGACGACGAGCTTGGGCACGGGTAACCACACAGTTTGGGAAAACTTGTGATTCATGATTATGACCTTTTGTGGTACAACTAGGTGAGTCAGTAATCTCTAAAGCAGGAAGTACCTGACCACCGGCTATGTCATTTCCTAATAACAGGGCAACACCAGAGATGGGAAGCTCAGGGCACACTGCCATAGGAAAAACACCACTAATTAATTTAAATTCTAAATAGACTTTATGTACAGGTCTAGGAACATAACCCAGCTCAACACCACGTAGGAGGGTTTCATACTCACATGATGAGTTCTCGGAGAATGGCAACACAGAGGAACAGGATCACAGTCTGTGAGCAAGCAGTATCTCTTAGTATACTGACAGGGCATTGATCAACAGGTCTGTCTGGTAAAGACACAAAGCCATCAAACAAGAAAGGTTTAAAACATTCATCAACACACTCATTGTTTACATTGTAGCTTGACTTTTCATTTGTTTTAATGAACCCAATGCCTTTTGGTTTATTCAAGCTTTGTGAACCTTGTTGCTCTTTTTTCTTCAGGGCAGGGCAGGCGACAACTACATGTCCAAGTTTGTGGCAATAGAAACATTCTCTCTCCTCTTTTCCAGTGTTTGACATTTTTGAAACATTTGGCACTTGGTGTTTGTTCCCTTGAATATTTTTTTTCAGAAGCAGAAAAAAATGTATTGTGGGTCAACAACACATACTCATCGGCTAGTACAGCAGCTGAAGCAAGAGTCTGAACCTTTTGTTCATTCAAATAAACAACAAGCCATTCAGGCAAAGATCGTTTAAACTCCTCCAACAACATCAACTCCCGGAGTGCATTAAAGTCCTTTACTTCACTAGCCAACACCCACCTATCAAATAACAAACTCTTTTCTCTAGCAAACTCAACATGAGTTTGGCTTGAGGCTTTTCTGTGTTTACGAAATTTTTGTCTATATGCCTCAGGAACTAGTTCATAGATATGTAGAATGGCAGTTTTAACAGTTTCATATTTCAAACTATCCTCTAGGGACAGAGAAGAAACTGCTGCTTGAGCTTTACCATGTATTTTGCACTGTAAAAGCAGTGGCCAAACCTCAGAGGGCCACTGTAAAGCAGTTGCTATACGCTCAAAAACATCAAAGTAAGCATCCACTTCCGCTTCACGAAATGTGGGCACCATTGCTATATGCTTACTAATATCAAATGAGGTGGCCGTAGAAGTAGGGGCCACCCTTTGAGCGTCGCTGTCCTTCTGATGAGAGGACAATTCTAGTTGGCGTAAATGTACCTCTTTATCAGCCTCAATTTCCATTCTTTTTATTTTTAGTTGGTAATCAAGGTGCCTCTGTTCCGCCTTCTCACGGGCTTCCACTTCGAGACGGGCTAGTCTGACTTTAAGTCGGGCCTGATCTCTGGAGCCAGTGCCTGTGGACAGAAGAGGGTCATAATGAGGTAAAGTGAATGGAGTTTTTTGTTCCCCTGCTTCTTTAGACATTTTGTCAGGAGATCCAGGTGCATCTGGTTCACACACTAAAGCACAAGCCTGTTCAGAAAGGGCATGGCTCACCCCAGCTTGTTCAGGTGCTTCAAGTAACTTCAACTCAGTCAGTTTAGCCACAACAAGGAATCTAAGATCCTCTTTAAGGACTTTCTTTGGCAAAGCAACTCGATAGTGCTCTGCTAATTTAAGTAGGTCATCTTTGCGACAGTTTTCAATAACAGTCAAAGAAGGGTTTAAAACAAAACCTTCTAAATCAAATGGGTTTGACATGGCTGAAACTTTAGACCACACGCAACACAGAAAATTCCCAAACAAACAAATCACTATCATTTTAGGCCACAAGTCAAAAAGGGAATTCAATCCCGGACGAGCCCCCACTTATGTTACGTCCAGGCTCGTTTTGGACGCAACATAAATGACATAACAAAAGTTTGTGTAAAAAAAATAATAAGAGGCAATTTATTTTTGGTTGAGTTTACAAAAATACTAAACAAAAACACAGCAATAGCTGGTGTTCTTCACACAGCATAAATAAAAACAACAAGAATACCTTCTTGTCCTGAACAATGGCTCAGCTGCTTGAAAACAAGAATGAAAATTCTAAACCAAACATAAATACAGAAACCCAACTAACAATGATTAAACTAACACAAGTGGCTCCACAATGAGAATAAAATCTCAAACCAAAGTGTCTTTGATACACTGGCCACAGCCTTTCAGAACTAGTAAGACAAAGCAAGACACAGTCTCAAACAATTTGGCTGCACCACCAAAAGTTGGCATACTGCACACTAAGCACAGCAGCATTGATTGAAGGTCAGGGCTGGTTTTTATGATCATCTTCCTCCTTCTGGTCCTCCTTCTGGTCTCCTCATTGGCAGTTGCTGGTGGATGGGCGGTGTTGTCCAAACCTCCTCTGGCCAATCATCTTTGGACAGGTGAGTCTTGAAGGCTTGGTCGAAAGTCCACCAGTAGATGGAGGCAGCGAGCCAGCAGCAACCAGACATTACAGAAAAAGAAAACCGCAAAACTACAAAGAAGAAAGGCAGTACAGGCCTGAGGCTGTAACACCGGATGCGTTTTTAGAGACGATCTTATCTCGTTATAACTGTTTCATAAGTGCAGAAAAATACAATAACGTATTATATGTATTATTTACAGTATTTTCTGGTGTATATACTGTAGTCTCGTTCTAAACTGAGATGTTGTAGTAGCATAAATTTTTGTTTGTTTCTGTTTTTCAGGAGGCGATATCCCAGTAGGCCTACCAGATAAGATGTTCCCGGAGGAGCCGGCCTGCTTTCAGCGCAGTTAGTAATTATTAGTTTCAGTATTTATCTTGTAATGTTCTTGGCTTCAGGGAGAGATTTTTATATTTACTATTGTTTTATGTCTATTTTGAGTTCCTAAAGGAGTTTTTTTTTAAGTTGACTGTGAAACGGCAGCCAGCTCAAAACTCCTAATTTACATGTGAACTCACACTCTTACACACACACAGAGGGAGAAAGGAAGGAAGGAAAACTCACACAAATGGGAGGAGAGAAAAAAAGAGAGAGAGACGCAGACAAGCACAAAGAATGCACACACAACTCTCAGGCACTCACCGATGCAGCCTGATGAACACAACGTCAAGAAGACGCGTCTGAGAAAGAAAAATGTCCTATTTCCGTACCTTCCCATTGCACATCAGCAAAATTTATAGCACCTTTGCGCCGTGCCAAGCAAAACTAATTTATAGTACCTTTGCGCCGTACTTAGGCAAACAATCAGTCCCTTCACGCCGGACGTCAGCAAACAATTTATAGCACCTTCGCGCCGTGCCAAGCAAAACTAATTTATAGTACATTCACGTCGTACTTAGGCAAACTATTAATAGCACCTTCCGCCGTGCCCAGCAATCAAGACAGTACTTCCTGTACTTCCCGCTGTACGAAGCAATAACATGTACTTTCCACCGTACGAAGCAATAATATGTACTCACTCCTTACAGGTTCGTGTGGTATTCGACTGGATCTTCCATCAAACCGTCCTGTCGATGGCCAGAGAATCAGACCTAAAGAACGCTGGCCTGGCGGGGTAAAACGTCCACCCTTACCAGACTTTGGAAACTGCCGTGCATGGGCTAGTAGTGCGTCCGTCCTCTGGGTCCACCGGAGACGGGTAAGAGGAAAATCCCGGTCAGGGAACCAATGATGGAGGATTTTTAAACACCTTAACCTTAAACCTGAACCACACAAGAAGAGAGACAAGAATTAATTTTCAGAGCAGCAGACTTTGAAAATGGGAGATCACCTCAAGACACTTTGAAACATGTTTCAAAACTGTTTGAGATCAAATCCAAATTGGAAAGTGTATGCTGGGTTTTTATTCTCTCAAAGGTATTACAATGATGAGTAACAGGAAGACAGTTTCAGATAGCACATGGAAAACGTGGCAGTGTCAAAACAAACAATAACATAATGTAAAAACATTATCTGTGATTAAGACATGAGTGTGGCAATGTCAAAACAAACAATAACGTAATGTCAAAAGATTAACTGTGATTAAAACATGAGCTGACCTAATCAGTGTTTTTGTTCTGTGTGCAGGAAGCAACAAGTTGTGTTCTTCAGAGATGTTTTGTTTCATACAGAAAGACTTTTGGGAAAGCAAACTGGTTAATGATTCATCAGAATACATTAAAGTAATAAGTTTTAAATGATCAATGTTTGAATTCTCTAACACAGGTGGTCCCCGACTTACGAGTGCTCTTACTTACGAGGTTCCGGACTTATGAGCTGGCGAATGAGCAGTAAATTTGTAAAGAACATACAAAAAATACAGCACTTTTATGTGTTTTTAGATGAAAGTGTGTTAGCTAACCGTTTGGAAACAAGTTTCTGAGCATGTTTATGAACTAGTATGAACATTTGTGATGAAAAACGAGTGTTCGTAGTAGCGCTAGCATAAATTTTCCGACTTACGACCGAAAATCCGGATTTACGAGCAACACGTGTTTCGGGTTCCGACGTACGAGATTTTGTGTTACGAGCACCTCGTAGGAACGGAACTCGCTCGTAAGTCGGGGACCACCTGTATTAAGATTTTTTTTCTTCTTTCTGCTACCCTTCATTTTATTTATAAGTTGTATAAGCCTAGTTTGTAGGATTGTTTTGTGTTGTATTTTAAAATGAATACATTTGAATACAATAAAAATGCAACTGGTATCCTAACACCCAAATAAAATTTGTTTTGATTTTGTAAAATATATTCTGTAACAAATTTCAGCAAGTTCCCAATCTATGATTTGCTCATAGTTTCTTAAGAATACTTTTAAAACAAACTAATTTAACCTTAGATCATAATTTGGACTATAGATGGTTCTAAAATACTGGTTCAGTGGTTGTGCAATATGTGGAGAGACCTAACCAACCAATATTTTTTTTTTCAAACAGTCAGACCCCATGAAATGTTGTTCATGTAATTCCTGAGAGAATTGTTATTTAAAGGTGAAGTCTGCAGTTTCTGTAGAACATCAGCACTTAGAAAAAATTTCAACAAGCGAGTTTCCTGAGTTCTCAAGAAAAAGCAAAACATCGTCAGCATAAAGACCAATTTTATGTTCTATGTTTCTACCCTTTATTCCTTTAATATCAGCACTTTGCCTTATTGCTGCTGCTAAAGGTTCAATAAAAATAGCAAATAATGCTGGTGAAAGTGGGCAACCTTGCCTGGTGCCCCTCTGTAAACAGAAGCTTGAAGATAATTGATTATTTGTCCTGACGCACGCTGTTGGTGAACTATATAATATTTTTAACCAGTTAATGAAGTAATTCCCAAAACCAAATTTATTTAAGGTAGCAAATAAGAAATTCCAATTTACTCTATCGAATGCTTTTTCAGCATCTAAAGAAAAAATAGCTGTTTCAATATTTTTAAAATACGAATACTCTATTACATTATATAATCTGCGAGTGTTTGTGTTCGAGTGTCTTCCTTTTATGAATCCGGTTTGGTCTGGATGTATAATAACAGCAGGCCCGGATTATCAGCAGGGCCAACTGGGCCCGGGCCTAGGGGCCCACGCCCACCATGGGGCCCACCGCAGGGAGCCCACTGCAGTTTTGGGGAAGAAAGAAAATAAAATATCCTTAGATTTTAAATAGGGTTGGGCATCGAGAATCGTTCGGAACCGGGACTAACTGTCCGGTTTTCCCGGAATCGTTCAAAATATTAATTTGCGATTCCTATTTTCGATGCTAGTTAGCCGACCGGAAGTAGCCACCGCCGAAAACCAACGAAGAAGAATCCACCGGAAGTGTGCATCTGCGATCGAAAGCGTACTAATTAATAAAAAATGACCAGTCAGGTCAGTGCAGCACTTGCAATAATTTTCTATCATGCAAAGGAGGGTGGAGAAGTAAAATAGTGTCCCGTCTTTGACGCGCTCCACCGGATTATTTTCGCTTCGTATCCGACCGGAAGTGCAGAGTGGTCCGTCTGCAAAACGCTCCGCCGGACTTTTCGCTAATCGCTACCTCTTCGGCTCCATCAGGTAAATAAATAAACTATAAACTACATCTCATACCAACATTAAGGCAGCTAACAAGTTATACTCCGCTTAAAGCGGTAAGTCAGCTCAATACAAACACGATGCTAACGTTAGCTCGTTTTTTTTTCTTAGACAAACGACCTGAAATGGCTTCACAGTGTTCACCAGTGACTGTCCAAGGTAAATACATCAGTGTAACTGAATGAAGAGAGACACAGAACAGTTACAACAGCATATGTTGTGAAAAGGTTGCATCCCTTTTCAGATGTGGATTCAACTCCTGCCATGGATTGCACTTACATTGCACTCAAATCCAACACTTATTAACATTCTTAATCCATTTAAAGTTCTCTGTGTCTTTTAAAATGTCTTAATGTCTCTAGTTTTCAGTATTATATAATTTCTGTTTATGTTCTCTTTCATTCCATTATGAGTGAATGTCACAGTTTGAAGAATTATTGAATAGGTTAGTTAGGCAATAACAACAGAGCTAATAATTGTATACATTCTCAGTCTTAAAAATGATTTAATAATCTCTTTTTACTGATAATACTGATAAACCTGTTGTTTGTTTAGGAACTTCCTGCAGTCTGTCCAGAAAGTCTCCACTGGAGGAGCGTTTTGCTGAGCAAGAGGCACAACATAATGTCACAGCTCCATGTCCATGAAGAAACAAATGGAGAGAGGGCTGCAGATACCAGGACATCCCACCAGCTGTTCTGTCTGAGGATCCTGCTGCAGGTGGTGGAACCAGGTTAGCCCATCAGTGGGAGCTCAGTAACATGACTGCAGCATCACATACTGGACAATATTATATGTATAATAATAATAATAATATATGTTGGTGAGTCCTCCATGTTGGCTCTAATCTGCCCTGTGAGAAATTCATAGTAAATGTAACAAAAAGGAAAAAGTTCATAGCATTAAATTCAAACAGAAGTTCAAATTATTCAATAATTTCCAGTGTAGTGGTGAACCATGTTTAATTATTGATAGTTATAAACAAAAGTGTACAATTGACACGTACAAATAAATACATAATTGTGAATTTACTTTACACTATGCAAACATACAACCTTGTCCATCTTTTAAAAAAATCACAGTTCATATAGGTAATTAATAAATACATTTCAAAATGTAGTTTACATACAATGCTAAATTTATAAATATAAACAATACACGCTTTTCCATTTATTTATCACTACATAACCTAGGCTATGTGTCACTAATGAACTTTAACACCTTTTGGCAGGCTAAACATGTCTATGGATGAGCTGTATGAGGAATGTGTGACTGCAAACAGCCTGATAGACCACCTCACCACCTCACCTCAGGAGAAAGAAAGGTGGCAGTCCCAGGGAACAGCAGAGAAGTGGATGCAAGTTCTTCAGGCAGCTGACCTCCCCAACAGAACACCTGAACTCACACCTGGCCTCAAATGCTCCCATCATTCATGGTTGAGCAATGGCTAAGCAGTTCCATGTGATCCAGGTTTGAACTTGAGAAAAACATCATACAGACTGTCTACCTACACTTCAATCAAAGTAAGGGAATTCTTTTTCTTTTTCTGCTGCTTCGAGCTTTCTTAGAGCTCATGGACTTGTTTTTCATGCACGTGGACATGGACTGCACACCAAGGCACTGGTGTCACTATGGTTGCAACATGTTTCTGATGGATGTGATTTGCTACTGGTTTGCTGCTGATTGATGTCAATGCAGTAGCTGCTGCTCTTTCAGAAGTGTTCATGTTTGACATCATTTGCTGATGAAGGATGGATGGATGTGATTTGCTGCTGTTTTACATCATTTGCTGATGAAGGATGGATGGATGTGATTTGCTGCTGAATGATGTCAATACAGTAGTATTATATATACAATACAGTCAATACAGTAGTATATAGTAGTAGTCAATACAGTAGTATATATATATATATATATA
>JBBPBX010003619.1:63959-78512 GCA_038048925.1 Garcialebias charrua
AAATGGGTGTTAGGTTAGGGAGGGGGCCCTGTGAGCTTCGGTGCCCAGGGGCCCCTGGGGTTGTTAATCCGGCCCTGAATAACAGGAGTTATCTTCTCTAGTCTTTTTGATAAGACTTTACAAATTATTTTAACATCTACATTAATAAGAGAGATTGGACGATAACTGGTAGGTAATACTGGGTCTTTGCCTGATTTTAATAAGAGACTAATGTTGGCTGAATTCATATGTGTTGGTAGCCTGCCATTTCCTTCTGACTCAAGTAGCACTCTATAGAATATCGGTTCCAGTATATCCCAGAATTCTTTATAGAATTCCACTGGATAGCCATCAGGACCTGGAGATTTCTTATTAGGCATGTTTTTAATTGCTTCATGGAGCTCATCTTATGTTAATGGTGAGTCTAGTTTTGATGACTGACTAATATCTAGTTTTGGAAGTGTTACTTTCTCCAAGAATTCATTAATATCCTCATTACACTGGGACCCCGTGTACATAATCTCGTTTTCATCACATGTACCACATGCGGTGCAAATGACAATAAAGACTCTCTGACTCTCTGACTCTGACTCTGATTAGATGGATTTATTTGTGTAGTGTATAGAGTTTTATAGAAATCTTTAAAAACATTGTTTATTTTTCCCTCATCATGAATTATATTTCCATTTTTATCTTTAATACCATATATAGATGTTTTTTCTTTGTTTAATTTGAGTTGATTAGCTAAAAAGTTCCCTGATTTATTACCGTATTCAAAATTATCTAATCTAAGTCTTTGTATCAAGAATTTATTTTTCTTATCAATATATTCATTTAGTTCTAATTTTAATTTGCGTAGCTTTTGCTGTGTTTCCTCTCCTTGTAGACCTTCTAACAATTTAATGGATTTCTCTAATTCATCAATACGTTTATTTTCTTTTTTCTTTTTATTTGTTGAATAGGATATTATTTTACCTCTCATGACTGTTTTCCCAGCCTCCCAAAGTGTACATGCTGAAGTTCCTGGCAAGTCATTAAACTCTAGATACGATGCCCATTCTTTTTTAAAATATTGCAAAAATTCTTCTTCTTGTAGCAGTGATGTATTTAATCTCCAATTTATATTTTTTGTTGTTGTTTTTTTTAAATCTAAATTTACAGTAACTGGTGCATGATCGCTGACAGCAATAGGGTGTATCTTAGTGTCTGAAATGTTTGTCATCAATGAATTGCTTACTATGAAATAATCTAGACGAGAATATGAGTGATGCACATGTGAAAAGAAAGAATATTCTTTGCTATCAGGGTGAAAACAACGCCATGCATCGCAGAGCCCATAATCATTCATATACTGTTTAACTATATTTATAGATTGCCAACTGCGTTGAGTTCCCGCTGCATTCAGTCTGTCTAATTTGTCATCTAAACCAAAGTTGAGATCACCTCCCATCACCAGTGAGGAATCCATGTGATTTGATAGGGTGGAAAAAAAATCATGAAAAAAAGCTGCGTCGTCTACATTCGGTCCATATATGCTAACAATACAATAATTTTGTCTAAATATTGATAACTTTAATATTATATATCTACCGTGCGGGTCTATAACCTGATCTAATACTGTGAAGTTAACATTTTTATGTATTAAAATTGCCACCCCTCTTTGTCTTGAATTATAACATGCTGAGAATACATTAGGAAACTCTGAAGATTTAAGCTCATCCACAGTTGAGGCCAATTTATGAATTTCTTGGAGTAATACAACATCTGCCTTTAATCTTTTAATCTGGTTAAAAATTCTATATTTTTTACGTTGGCTACCGGCTCCATTAATGTTCCATGTGACAAACCCTAAGGTACCCATACCTGTGCTAATGATAATATAGCTAAACCACACCCATTATTAGAAATATTAAAGATAGTAATATATCCAGACAAAAACATATCCCTTAATGAATAACTATATATGATTTTTAAATAAAGTAATTGCTGTTTCTTTTGAAAATGAATAAGGGAAGTTTTCATTCATGAAGTAATTGTATGGATATACAAAGACGTATGTGAACCCTTGTGCTTGTGCCCTGATAATTGTTGAGTTAGAAAAATATAGATAAGAAAACAAAGAGAAATGATATACATGGAAACATAATTCAGATAAGAAAAAACAACAAAAGAACCCTCTTACCACATCAAGTGTCATCCCACCTTGTGTATCACCACTATCTGAGTGTGTCCCACCACCGAGCTGTGCAGAAAATAAATTAAATATATCTGGTAAGTAATATTAACAAATACTATATTTAATCATATTAATCAATATTAGCAACCGATACAGTTCTTACCTTGATCATATGGCTAATAAAGCCAAGGAGTAGCTTCTGGATCTCTAAACAGCTGACCGTTTATGTAGAGTTTATCCACAGAGATGGTAGCTCTTCTTCCTTCGTTTATATTTTTCTTTCTTATTGGAAACAGAACTTTCCTCCTACTCAGAATTTCTGCAGGATATTGATCGTTCATACTAAAGTGGGTGTTACGTAGTTCCCTACCTCGGCTTTTAACCTGTTCCTTTTGTTTATAATGTTCGAATTTAGCTATTATTGGGCGTGGTCTATTATTCCCCGGCCGTTTAGCACCGAGGCGGTGAACTCGATGAAAAGTAATGGCATTAATGTTTTCAGTCGGCAACTTTAGCTGATTTTGAAAGAAAGCCCGAACCAAGGCCTCCGGATTTTCCTCCGCCCCCTCTGGAATCCCAGAGAAAACAACATTATCCCGCATACTTCTGGCTTGGATATCTAATACTGACTCTTTAAATTTTTTATTATCGCCGGAAAGTTTCAACATCTGATCTTTAAGCTGTCCAACTGTTCCCTTTAGCTCAAGGTTTTCATTAGCTAAAGATGCTACCTGCTCCTGTGTGAATTCCAGTGATTGTCTCAGGCTTTTCACTCACACAGTCCACAGTCCACTTTTTTTTTTAATGTTGTCGGTACCGGGGTTTGAACCGGCGAGGTGTCTCTGAGGTGGTAGTAGGTGAGAGTTATTTACAAAACATACTCTGAGCGTGACGTCTCATGATGTTGTTATCCACCTTATTCCTAGCCCCCATGATGCCTTGTTCGAATTATGGGAACGACTTCCGCCGGAAGTCAGAACAGGCACTTTTTTACACACTAGCAACGCGCTAACCGGTTTTCGTCAGAGGTTTTAGGTCATAAAATATGTGGGAACACAAACTATCACAACTCAAATGTGGAGATATTGTTTTACCGCTACCTACAGCTATTGAGGGGTGGGAGGACGACTTGAAGAAGTGGCCGAAAATAACGTACACTAGTATATTTAGCTACTAGCAGAGATGGGGACTCGAGTTTGGGACTCGTACTCGAGTCGCACTTAAGTCACAAAAACAGTGACTTCAGACTCGACTTAGACTTGCATTCAAAAGACTTCCAACTCGACTTGGACTCGCCATTTGAGACTTGTGAACAATCTTTGTTGGTGGAGGCCATGATGGAGCGGTCCAGCCCCGTCCTCCCTGCATTCCTCATCCCTGTAGACGTGGGGTAAATCTTCTTAACCTACGATCTCTTCGCCGGGAATCTCGGACGCCAGATGGTGGCGGAGATCCGCCGATCTCGACCAGGATCGGTCTGATAAATGCTAGGTCGCTAGCAAACAAAACATTCGTCATCAAGGATTACTTTTCCTCTCAAGGCCTGGATTTCTTGTTTATAACCGAATCATGGACAAGTGGTTTGGGTGAGTCCAGCGTCTTTAATGAACTTTTGCCGCCGAACTGCTGCTACTTTAATTTTCCGAGGATGACGGGTCGAGGAGGAGGAATAGTGACAGTTTTTAAAAACTGTTTTATTTGTAAACAGTTACCTCCAGCCCGTTTTTCTAGCTTTGAGCTTGGTCTCTTTGAACTTGGTAGCTCCCACACTGTGTTGTGTGCGGTGGTCTATCGTCCGCCAAAGTACAACAAAGATTTTATAAATGACTTTTCTGATTTCCTGGCTGATATCATGCCACGGTATGACAGAATTTTATTGGTTGGTGATTTCAATATCCGTGTCTGTTGTCCTACTTCACCTATGGCTCAGTCGTTTCTTAATGTTCTTGATTCTTTTAATCTTGTGCAGTTTGTAACTGGTGCTACCCATGAGTTTGGACATACACTTGACTTGGTTTTATCTTTTGGTCTACCAGTTTTTAACTTGGTGATTGGTGACCCATTATTTTCAGACCATATGCCTGTTTTATTTAAGATAAAGCAGTCCATTATCAAAGTTAAACCATGTGCTGCAGTTCGGCTCTGTCGTGTTCTTAACCCTTCCACTGCTGTTCAGTTTTCTTCTGTTTTTAATGAGAACTGTACAATCCCAGAGACTGTGGGAAATAAAACCGAGGATATCAGCAACTGGTTTTATTCTACCAGCAAAGCAGCGCTGGATTCGGTGGCACCATTAAAAATTAGACCTGCAAAATCCAAACATGAACCTTGGTTAAATGATGTCACTCGGGTTGCCAGGAGAAACTGTCGTAAAGCTGAACGTAAATGGAAACATGATAACTTGCAGGTGTCACTTCAAATATTGAAGTGAATATTGAAACTTAACAATATGACAGCCACACATCCAGGCTGTCATATTGTTAAGTTTGCAGATGATACAGCTGTGGTGGGATGCATCACAGATAATGATGAATCCAGCTACAGACAGGAGGTGGAACATCTGGAGAGCTGGTGCAAAGAGAACAACCTTCACATGAATGTGAAGAAGACGAAGGAGATGATTGTGGACTTCAGAAGGAACAAACACACCCACACCCCACTGTATATAGGTGGATCTGCGGTGGAGGTGGTCTCCAGCTACAAGTACCTGGGTGTACACTTGAATGATAACCTCAGCTGGAGCAATAACACCACCAGCCTGATCAAGAAAGGACATCAAAGACTCTACTTCCTCAGACGGCTGAGACGAGCTGGTCTGAGAAGCTCAGTCCTCACCTCGTTCTACAGGTGTGCAGTGGAGAGCGTCCTGTGCTCCAGCATCAACGTGTGGCATGGAGGCTGCACAGTTGCAGAGAGGAAAGCTCTACAGAGAGTGGTGAAGGCTGCACAGAAGTCTGTGGGAGTCAGTCTCCCCACCATCACAGACATTTACACCTCCAGATGCAGAAAAAGAGCCACCTGCATCATGAAAGACCTCACTCACCCAGCACACTCACTCTTTGCACCACTCCCCTCGGGACGGAGGTTGAGGAGCATCAAATGTAGAACCACTAGACTGAGGAACAGCTTTAGTCAGTATTAAAATTTCCACCCCTCTTTGTCTTGAATTATAACATGCTGAGAATACATTAGGAAACTCTGAAGATTTAAGCTCATCCACAGTTGAGGCCAATTTATGAATTTCTTGGAGTAATACAACATCTGCCTTTAATCTTTTAATCTGGTTAAAAATTCTATATTTTTTACGTTGGCTACCGGCTCCATTAATGTTCCATGTGACAAACCCTAAGGTACCCATACCTGTGCTAATGATAATATAGCTAAACCACACCCATTATTAGAAATATTAAAGATAGTAATATATCCAGACAAAAACATATCCCTTAATGAATAACTATATATGATTTTTAAATAAAGTAATTGCTGTTTCTTTTGAAAATGAATAAGGGAAGTTTTCATTCATGAAGTAATTGTATGGATATACAAAGACGTATGTGAACCCTTGTGCTTGTGCCCTGATAATTGTTGAGTTAGAAAAATATAGATAAGAAAACAAAGAGAAATGATATACATGGAAACATAATTCAGATAAGAAAAAACAACAAAAGAACCCTCTTACCACATCAAGTGTCATCCCACCTTGTGTATCACCACTATCTGAGTGTGTCCCACCACCGAGCTGTGCAGAAAATAAATTAAATATATCTGGTAAGTAATATTAACAAATACTATATTTAATCATATTAATCAATATTAGCAACCGATACAGTTCTTACCTTGATCATATGGCTAATAAAGCCAAGGAGTAGCTTCTGGATCTCTAAACAGCTGACCGTTTATGTAGAGTTTATCCACAGAGATGGTAGCTCTTCTTCCTTCGTTTATATTTTTCTTTCTTATTGGAAACAGAACTTTCCTCCTACTCAGAATTTCTGCAGGATATTGATCGTTCATACTAAAGTGGGTGTTACGTAGTTCCCTACCTCGGCTTTTAACCTGTTCCTTTTGTTTATAATGTTCGAATTTAGCTATTATTGGGCGTGGTCTATTATTCCCCGGCCGTTTAGCACCGAGGCGGTGAACTCGATGAAAAGTAATGGCATTAATGTTTTCAGTCGGCAACTTTAGCTGATTTTGAAAGAAAGCCCGAACCAAGGCCTCCGGATTTTCCTCCGCCCCCTCTGGAATCCCAGAGAAAACAACATTATCCCGCATACTTCTGGCTTGGATATCTAATACTGACTCTTTAAATTTTTTATTATCGCCGGAAAGTTTCAACATCTGATCTTTAAGCTGTCCAACTGTTCCCTTTAGCTCAAGGTTTTCATTAGCTAAAGATGCTACCTGCTCCTGTGTGAATTCCAGTGATTGTCTCAGGCTTTTCACTCACACAGTCCACAGTCCACTTTTTTTTTTAATGTTGTCGGTACCGGGGTTTGAACCGGCGAGGTGTCTCTGAGGTGGTAGTAGGTGAGAGTTATTTACAAAACATACTCTGAGCGTGACGTCTCATGATGTTGTTATCCACCTTATTCCTAGCCCCCATGATGCCTTGTTCGAATTATGGGAACGACTTCCGCCGGAAGTCAGAACAGGCACTTTTTTACACACTAGCAACGCGCTAACCGGTTTTCGTCAGAGGTTTTAGGTCATAAAATATGTGGGAACACAAACTATCACAACTCAAATGTGGAGATATTGTTTTACCGCTACCTACAGCTATTGAGGGGTGGGAGGACGACTTGAAGAAGTGGCCGAAAATAACGTACACTAGTATATTTAGCTACTAGCAGAGATGGGGACTCGAGTTTGGGACTCGTACTCGAGTCGCACTTAAGTCACAAAAACAGTGACTTCAGACTCGACTTAGACTTGCATTCAAAAGACTTCCAACTCGACTTGGACTCGCCATTTGAGACTTGTGAACAATCTTTTATTTTTAATCTCTCTCCCGACTGGGAGGATCTCTCCTCCCCCTGTCTGTGTACTTTTTACTTTCCACTGCCGTAACGTTACGTGACGCAAGTGCCTCAAACCATCACAATCATGGAGGCTTCGGCTAGGACGCATGCTTCTGCTCCACCGTTCATAATAACTTTTGGATATAAAAACTTCGCACAAGTAGCAAATAGAAGAGCAACAAACTGCAGCGTGTGTGGCATAAAAATACAGGACACTGGTTCCACCACATCTAATTTTATTCGCCACCTGAAAACCCACCCGGAAAGGTGAGTCACTGCCTGAAAGGTTGTTAGCATCTGCTACAAACAAGCTTAGTGTCAGTGTGTTAAACTAATGTTAACCCAGTTAGCTTTATATTTACTGGATATTTTTAAAAGGAGAGAGATTTAATGTAATGTTTTGGCCTCTACAGATAAAAATAAGCTGTAACGTAGTCACTGCCTTAAAGGTTGTTAGCATCAGCTACAAACAATCTTAGCTGCAAACATCACTTCATCAGCGTTTTAAGGGGATCTTTGTGAATGTCAGAATGGATGTGCCAGCTCAGCCTGCTGAAGATCTTCCATTTGGAGATAACCTTTACAGTACTGTACTTGATGTCTGCATTCCTTGATCCATCATTCTGCCTCTTTTGGCTGGAACAAGATGTCTTTGCAACTGATGAAGTCAAGAGTGAAGTGAAGGAGATATTAATAGGTAGGTAGTAAAACATGTTTTTCAATTACACCATATTATGCATTAGTCATAATATTAAAATTATATTTAACAGCTATAGATATTAACAGCTACAGATGTTAACAGCTACACACGCTAACAACTACAGATGTTAATGTGACGATGCTTGTTTTTGGACACACGACAGCACGTCAAAATACTATTTCTCCAATGTTTATTGGTTCTCCTGCAGAAGACAATAAAATAAGCACATCACTTTGTCTTCTGTTTTCTGCATTTCTGGCTCCTTCACAGTGCTTCTCCAGCAATTTCACATACCTGCAGAAGACAATAAAATAAACACATCACTTTGTCTTCTGTTTTCTGCATTTCTAGCTCCTACATGTGCAAAATAAACGTTACCAAATGAAAAATGTGACAACACCCTTGCTATTACAGTCATTGTCCACCAGGGGGCACATCACACAATGTGGCACCAAAAAGAAAAGAGAGGGAAAATAAAATGCCTACAACCTTTATATTTGTGGTTAAAATTGAAAACAAGTGTTACTGTAATGTTTTAAAAGATATATCAAACAATATGATTAAAAGTGTACAACTTTAAAAGTAAAAATTTCAAGAAAACATATAAAATATCATCAGAGAGCCTTCCACACTCCTTACCTTCACAGTGCTTCTCCAGCAAAGTGAGGGAAACAAACACGGGAGGAGCCAAGTGCACACATCATTTCTTCTTTGATACATTTCAAAATAAAAGACCTCAATAAAATAAAATTCACAAACATGAATACAGTGGAGTAACTGATTATCTTAGAGTATATTTTTAACTCCGTTACATTAACAGCTACAGATGTTAACAGCTACAGACGTTAACAGCTACAGATGTTAAAAGCTACAGACGCTAACAACTACAGATGTTAACAGCTACAGACGTTAACAGCTACAGATGTTAACAGCTACAGACGTTAACAGCTGCGATGTTAAAAGCTACAGACGCTAACAACTACAGATGTTAACAGCTACAGATGTTAACAGCTACACACGCTAACAACTACAGATGTTAACAGCTTGACGTTACCAGTTACAGATGTTAACTGCTACAGACGCTAACAACTACAGATGTTAACAACTACAGATGTTAACAGCTACAGACGTTAACAGCTACAGACGTTAACAACTACAGATGTTAACAGCTACAGACGTTAACAGCTACAGATGTTAACATCTACACACGCTAACAACTACAGATGTTAACATCTACACACGCTAACAACTACAGATGTTAACAGCTACAGACGTTAAAAGCTACAGATGTTAACAGCTACAGATGCTAACAACTACAGATGTTAACAGCTACACACGCTAACAACTACAGATGTTAACAGCTACACTCGCTAACAACTACAAACGTTAACAGCTACAGATGTTAACAGCTACAGATGTTAACAGCTACACACGCTAACAACTACAGATGTTAACAACTACAGACGTTAACAGCTACAGATGTTAACAGCAACACACGCTAACAACTACAGATGTTAAAAGCTACAGACGTTAACAGCTACAGATGTTAACAGCATGCTAACATCTACACATGCTAACAGCATGCTAACAGCCACAGATGCTAACAGAGTGAACTAACTTACTCTCCACAGACAAGAAGCTGCAGTGCACAAGCCTCTGGCAGCAGCAGCTTGGAACTAAATCACAGAATAAAGTTTTTGACTTACGAGAAGTATTTTTTCATTAGTAATTGAAATAAATCACGGAGCTCCAATCCGTACGTAGCTTCTCATCACGAAGGAAAACAAAAAGGCCAAGCTGGTTACATTATGTCCACTTTTTTTTTTTTTTATTGCAAATATGGAACATACAAGAACAAAATCGAACAACACAGAACTAATTATAAACACAAATACAGCAATCAAGGGTATTACAGAACATAAAACAGTATTTTACAAAGTTAAAATCAAATCGGTGCTCGAGGGTTGTAGTTCTTCAAAGGCAGTTATCATTTAAATAGCTTTAGCTATTTAGTTTCCTTTTATGGATTCTATATAAATATTTATAGAAGATAATAAAATCTGGAAGTTAGGCTTTTGTTGTAAATATTTGGAGGTGTGTATATGATATTTACCGTAAATAAAAATAAAAAAAACAACATATAAAGATTCAGTTTTAACAAGGTCACATTTCTCCATCCCAAATAAAACATGCTTTTCTGTTAAAGTGATTTTCACATTCTTTCGATTAAAAATGATCGACATGTCCCTCCAGAATATTTTGGTGTAACAACAATCCCAAAACAAATGAACAAGCTCTTCTTTGTGATTTTTACAAAAAGTACACATAGGATCCAAGTCCCATTTATATCTTTTTATCAAAAATGCTTTAACTGGATAACAATTGTGAATAATTTTGTACGAAATTTCTTTTACTTTATTATTTATTAGGTATTTCTTTGAGAGTAGCCAAGTCCATTTCCAATTTATATTTTCAAATATGTTGGACCAGTAAAATGTACAAGATGGTGAAAAGACAACATCTCTTAAAATAATATTTCTTAATCCAAAAAAGCTAAGTCTGGTCCTCTGGACATTCAACATTACCTCTGTCAACAACCTCTGAATGTCCAGAGGACCAGACTTAGCTTTTTTGTATTATTTTTCTACCTGGATTATTGAGCATGCATCAGGGAATATTTCTTAATGTTTTGTTAGTTGCTTTCTTACTTATCAAAGGACAATCAAAGTCAATATAAATGGAACCTGGATCAAAACAAGGCACTGGATCATCTTGACCTGGAGGTGTAGATGATAAAAGTTTTAAAGCCCCACTGGGGATTGCGTCAAACACCACAGCATATTCTTTAGGTGTAACAGGAAATTGAAAATGTGACATAAATTCAGAATAAGATAACAAGTGATCATTTGGATTTAACAATTGGCTTACAAGTAATATTCCTTTCTCAAACCATTTTCTATAAAAAATTGTCTTATTCTTGTATTTATCTTCGTTATTCCAAATGTAATATTTATGAGGAGAAAAATTGTGTGTGTACAAAAGTGACCAACTTAACAACATCTGTTTATGGAACATAGATAACTTTAAGGGTATTTTGGGTATACTTTAGTTGCATCTAAGAAGAAAGGGTAATCCTCCCACCACCTTGTCAAATATATAAATAGGAATAGCATTCCATATAGAGTTAGGATTTTTTAGGAGGTTTGTCAGATGTTTAATTTTGAATGAATTATTTAAAGATGTAAAGTCGAGGGCTTCAACTCCACCTCTATCAACCCTGTTCATTAGAACATTTTTCTTAATGAGATGGCATTTATTCCTCCATATAAAGTTAAAGTTTATTTTATTAAAATTGGTCCAAATTTGTTTGGGGACATCAAGTGCAAGGGCTGGATAAACGAGTCTAGATAAACCTTCTGCTTTGACTAATAAGGATCGTCCTAAAAGAGAGAGATCTCTCTGGAGCTACAGATTAAATCTTTGCTCAACTATTTTAATTATGGGATTAAAATTTTCTGTTGATCTTACATTTTGATCTTTAATGATCATGACTCAAAGATATTTCACTTCGTCTTTTATAGGAATGTTGAGAACGGTGCCTGTTAAAGAAGATTTAATAGAAAGTAATTCACATTTGTTTAGATTTAGAGTCAAGCCAGAGGCATTGGAAAAGGTATTGATGATTTCAATTGAATTTTTTATTTCACGTGTATTCTTTAATAAAAGAGCTGTATCATCAGCAAGCTGGGAAATTACAATATTTCTGTTTGCAACATTAATTCCTGTAATTTTTTCTTTGATTTTAACAGAGAGAATTTGCATGGCCAGAAGGAACAAGTATGGTGAGACTGGACACCCCTGTCTGAGACCCCTTTTCAAATAAAATCTTTTGGAGCAGCCATGTGATAATTTTATAGATGTGTTACAATTCTTATATAACATTTGACAGCTTTTAATAAAGATTTGTCCATATCCAAATACTTCTAGTGCTTTAAAAATAAATGTATGTTCGACAGTGTCAAATGCTTTAAAAAAATCTAGAAATAATATGAATCCATCCTCCTCTATTAAATCGGAGTAATCTAACATATCTAATATAAGTCTGATGTTATTAGTTATATGTCTACCTGGTATGAATCCAGACTGAGTTTCATCAACCACTTCTTCAAGAGTACCTTTAATTTTTTTTAGCAATACAACCTGCAATAATTTTAAAGTCATTTTGGAGTCATGTGATTGGTCGCCAGTTGTCAAGAAGCAGCTTGTCTTTTTGTGGTTTAGGGATCAGTGTGATGAGACCTTGGGTCATTGTTGGTGGAAGTGATCCAGAATCAAAACTTTCAAGCTAAACTTGATGTAAAAAAGGTGATAGCTGTTCTGAAAACTTCTTATAAAATTCTGCATTGAGACCAACAGTACCCGGTGACTTATTTAATTTTAGTTTGTTGATGGACTTTTGGATATCTTCAATTGTAATCTGGGAATCACACTGCTCTTTATTCATTTGACTTATTTGTTGTACTTTATTCAAAGAATTAATAAATTGTGTGATAGTTTCATCCAGTGGTGTAGTCTATGTGATACTCAGGCATACGGAGTATACCCACTAGAAAAGCTTAAGAATTTCAGTATACCCACTTAAAAGTGCCCAATGACACATGACTTATCATTAGACACGTGTCATCGATACGTTAAACGGCAGTTGAACGCTTCCGAAACAATCTAACGGTATGCAACGCTGTGCTTTGATACTGTTGCATAAATTCTCTAACATGATTTTAATACAAAGCCAACTGTTGTACAATGTTTGTTGTTCATTTATTCATATATAAACATAAGAAAAATATTGGAAATGTTCAATACGCTTAAAAATCAAAATATATTAACGATTACATTGTACTAACCAGTGTACTTTGGTTTCCAAGCACAGTATACCCACTACAAAAATGTAGACTACAACACTGGTTTCATCAGAACATTTTGATTGATGTCCACATATTTACCAGCAGCCACCACCAGGGGACGTCGTCATCGTCGTCGTCACTACACAAACAAAAGGAACCTGGATTACATGGAAAACAGGATCTAAACAGTTTCCACAAAGATTAAAAGAAACATTTCTAATAACTACTAGATAAACTTTTCTGCAAAACAAGAAAAATTTTATAAACATGGTGCATTTTGATAAAATTAATTAAACAACAACCCTGTTACACGACATTGTTGGTTGGCAAATAACAATTTGGCGCATTACCACCACAAACTGGTGAGGAGGTGGACTGAAACCCCTCCCATCTGAAAGAACTGAACCTGAGCCTCAACAAAGGATTCAGGAGGGAAGCAGCTGTGTGGAAAGACCGAGCATTACTTGAAGGAATGCACATCACTCACCAAAATAACATGTGATCATGTGATGTCTCACCTGATCTGTTATGGTGTAGTCACACCAAGCAGCGTTTGAGCAGCAGGAGCGTCCAGTTTACATGTAAAGTCAATGGTGGACGCGCTTCCAGGCACCTCCTGGCATCTGGCGTCAGGTCGTGTGCGTGTTGAGCGTGCTGAGAAGCGTTTTTTCGTGCACGTGAACCGGCTTCCGCCTCCAAACCGAGCATTCAACATGCTGAAGATTTTGCGGTTCAAACTTTCAAACGCCGCTCAACTCTACCTGATTGGTTGGTGTGTCAACCAATCAGGGAGAGTCGGGGGGAGAAGAGAGGGGGCAGTGGGAGAGTCCCTATGTGACGCGGAAATGAGGGTGCGCGCGCACTATGTGATGTATTGTTTGTCGGAAAAAAAAAGAAAAGACCCGCGAGCTCGTGGACAATGGAAGAGAAAGTCATTGTAGCTGTGTGTTCGCGACAATTCCTTCACGACCAGTCAAGTCTGCTCCACAGAGACGGAAATAAACAGCTCCTCCTCGCCTGGCGGAGTGAGCGGGACTCTGTGCGCAGGACTCTGTATACCGGTAAGCTCCTCCCACACACCCAGCAGCTTCTGGCGTTCAGGCGAAAGGTTTGGACACGCTGCATTCACAAGTGCGTCCACTTGCGTGCGTGAGGAGCTTTTTGGAGGTTCAAAACGCTGCTTGGTGTGACTACACCATTAGAGATTGGAGGATGTGTTGTGAATGACTGTCAGCTACTACCACACCACATTTTACATCAGTATCTGTCAAATTCACTGAGTTACAGCTATTTATGTCTAGGCTCAATTTCAATAGCTGTGGCAGCCATCTTGAATTGTGTTGACTCCAAAAGTTAATCAGTTGAAGTTGAACATTTCAGATTTATTTACTGAAAGTTTAAATAAAGTCCATCCAGTGGTTTATGAAATATTTTGCTAACAGACAAGCAGGGCTGACTCCCAACAGTTACTAAGTTTTACCCAAAGATGTTGCACAATGTGTTGTGATTGAAGTTTGTGTTGGTCTCTCTGAAAGACTCATTCATCTCTTCTGCTTCTTCTTCTCTCTACAGATGGAGGTGATGACGTTTGTTCTGGAGAGATGAACATGATGGTGTGTTTGTGGGAGAAGATGAACTGTGTCCTGATGATCCACAGAGAAGATGAACTGTGTCCTGATGATCCACAGACAGGGCCGGATTAACAACCCCAGGGGCCCCTGGGCACCGAAGCTCACAGGGCCCCCTCCCTAACCTAACACCCATTTTACTATA
>JBBPBX010003620.1:0-64342 GCA_038048925.1 Garcialebias charrua
CAAAGTGGAGTTTTTGTGGGAAAAAATGTTTAAGACCTTATTTTTTTTTACAAGTAAAATATGCATATTCATGTATACATTCTTCACGGCTCCATATTTTCACTCTGAAAGAACATTTCATTCAAATAAAACGTTATATAAGCTATTGATTTGGTTTTACATGCAGGTGCCGGAAATGACCGTATTGGTGAAATCACATGAGGCTGTTGACACAGAGCCAACAGTGAAATAAATAGTATCAAGTTTTATCAACTGGCTCAACAAACAAAGCCTAAAGGGCAGAGTCTGTGTCCCACCCAAGGATATTTTATATTGCCACCGTCAATTTTAAAACAGAAATATAACTTGGTTTGCTAAAAAACATAGAAAAAGAAACCTCGTAGAGTTTAGGTGCATTTCCTTTTCTTCTGCTGAACAGTAGAAAACAAAAGAAACATTAATTATGTCCTTCAAGACATAATGAATTTGTCAAACAAGAAAAAGGCTGTCCTTGAACAGAAGAGGAGAGCGCTCAAGGGAAATTCCTGGATTTTTTGGAAAATCCATCTTGAGTTGTTGGGGGAGGAGCATTAGAACAATATAAAAAGCAGCATGTGGTAGAGGCTTAGAGCAAATGTGCCACATGTCTCCAGCATGAAGCCTAATCAAGTGGTTTGTCATTTCGCCTTCCTGAGCCTCTACTGCGTGCTGACTGCAGGTTAGAGTTTACTCATCTATATTTGAACACTATCCAAGTGGGGATTGTTGGTTTTCTCACTGACCATGTGAGTTTGAAGGAAGTGAACCCTTGCTCCTGTCGCTCCGTCTTGAATTAACCTGTAATCTTGTTACTGTGTCTGTGCAGTGCGGGAGTCAGAAGGAGTTTACGTTCCGGGAAGATGTTTGTGCCCACAGACGCAGTCAGGTGTCCGGGGACAACTGAAAGAGCTCACAGTCTACCAAAAAAGTGCCACCTGCAGCAACGTCACTGTCATGTGAGTAATAATAATAATAATGAATTCCATTTATAATGCACTTTTCATTAATAAAAATCTCAGTAGCAGCTTCTGCAAACTTGTGCATTCTTTATCATGCATAAACAAACGGGTTATAGACTAATTGTATCCATGTGCTTTTCAGAGTAACACTCAAAAGGAACAGTGCGACTGTTTGCCTGGATCCAGAGGCGCAGATGGGCAAACAGCTGATTCGCTGCTGGAATAGGTGAGAATCTCAGTCGATGACAGTTAATGAAGGAGTACGTGCACAAAGCTGTTTGTCCTGGAAAGCTACCGTATTTTTCGGAGTATAGGTCGCACCGGAGTATAGGTTGCATTGTCCAATTATTACCAATAGATTGGAAAAATCCATAGATAGGTCGCACCGGAGTATAGGTCGCACCTACGTTTAGCTCTGCTGCAAATGTCTGCCACAGGAGCGCACAGCAAGGCTTTTAAGAAGATTAACACTTAAAAACAATTATTTGTTTGATAAAAATTATAGCAAATATGTGTCTGAGCTGAACTTTTCCTTAATAAATGAACGTAATTGTGAAATGAGCTGGATTTTAAAATTTGTTTCGCCGAAAGTGATAAAAAGCCATATATAGGTCGCACCTGAGTATAGGTCGCAGGCCATGAAAAAATGATAAAAAGGTGCGACCTATACTCCGAAAAATACGGTCATCTCTATCAGGATTTATTAGGTTGATAACAGTTTAGGAAGGGATTGTGTATCATATCAAGATGTAAACTGAAGCTCTGAATGACAATGTATTTACCTCAAATGCCCACGACTCTAGATGGGATCCACCCAGCTCCAGTTTCTCATAAACCACTGAGATCTTGTTTATTGTCAAGCCAGTTCTTATAATAACAGAGCAGTTGTGCAATTTCTTTGTCTTTTCTGCAGGTAGTCAGCACATGTGCATTACAACTAACATTTTTAAGCATGAGGGGGAAAAATGTTCAAGATCAAGTTTTAATTTAAGCGCTGGGGAGCTTAATTTGTCCTTTTGTTTGCATGTTTTCTAGAGCTACAAAGTTGAATCGTGATGTGAAGCTGTGTCTTAAGAGGAGGAGACGAAGGGGTGGTCGGCACCAGAGGCAGCAAAAGAGGCCACAGGGTCACATCAGGAGGGCGTTCTCCTCCGACTCCCAGTAGTTCTGCAGGCTGACGAGCAGCATAAAGCCACTGAGTGTACAGACTGATTCGTGTTGCATTGTGGGCTTGTTGTCATTTCTATAAATGTTATGAAGCTTGGCCATTATGATCCTTTTACATTGAGTCTAAGCTGCAAATGTCCTAAGAAGCAGGAGGCTTCTTGTTTTTTTTGTATATGTGCAAATGACTATTTTATTCCTAAAAACTAAGCCCTGGAGGCTTGGCATGAATGGTGACAGGTTAAGTTTTAAAGCATTGCAAAGTGGTCTGTGCACTATTTGTGTAGTTCAGCTGGAAAACCATGTATTACTATAGCATTGTTGGTTATTTATTTTTATATGAAAATCCCAAAACGTGTTTTTTTAAAATAAATATCCCAGAACAATGCTGTGATTGTGTCATTTTAGGCTCAAGCATTTGATGTTTCATCCTAATCAAAGGAAGAGGAGGATAATTCCCTTCTTGGCAGGATACAAAAGGTCACTTTTAGACTTTAGCCTCTGTTTTTGTTGAGAAGCTTCAGGAAATGAGTCAGCAGGCTAAAACAAACACGTCTCACTTGAACTAAATGCACAAATACTGAATATTTAAGCTACAGCAAATGCAAAATGTGTGCTTCTATCAAGTAAACCTGTCAAATGTGCATGAAAAGTCAACAACTGTAGTCTTTTCTTCAGCTTTGAGTATTCAAAACAGGAGACAAATGTTGTGCAACCTACAATGTTTTATATTTTTATGGACGGTTAGTGTTGCACAGAATTGTCTAAGGTGACTGAGGGAAAAAAAACAATAAAAGTTTAGTGTATTAGCTGTTAAACTTGCTTATCATTTGGCTGTGATTTCTTGTAAAGCATGTGACAAAACAGGCAAGCCCATACAGAATAAACGTTTCTCTCCTTGGCCCACACCAACATTTCTCCCAAAAAATCAAAGCATGCTCCAACCTGCTTTGTTTCCATACTACATTACATGAAATACGACATCGATATTGACTTTTGCAAAATGGCGTGATCTCTGTCCCACCAAATGTTTGTCAGCTCCTGCATGTAAATAAGAAAGTGAAAGTAAAGTGCTCAACAAGGTGAGCTTTGTTGAGAGCTGGCACTGGGCAAATAAAGGAATTCTTCTGTTGTGTTATCAGTTAGCACAGTGGGAAAAGTTCAGTGAAAGTTAAAGTTAGACATGGGGGAAATCCAAAGCGTGTCAAGATAATTCTTACATGATGCCTGCAAACTGAAATAAACTAATCTAATGGTGGGAGAAAGTAACTAAGCCAGTTTGTAACCCAATTTTAAACAGAATGCAATGATTTGCAAATCTAAAGAAACACATTTTATTTGTAATGGATGATAGAAAACATCAAAATGTTGAAGCTTGAAAATTGTACCTTATTTTAATGTTAAATTTTATGTCAAAAACATGTCTCCAAAACTGTGCAATAGCAACAAAAGAACATATATTAGGTGCTGTATTAATAACAAAAAAACAGCTGCAGGGGCATTTTGCAACAAGTTAAATTAATTAGCAACGGGTCACAAAGAGGACTGGATATAAAAAGAGCAGTTTAAAGAAGATGGATCTCTCAAGAGTAAAGACAGGCAGAGGTTTATTAGTTTGCAAAAAAATTTCTAAAAATGGAACCACTCCATGTAATCTATTACTTAAAGGAAAAAGGGGGGAAACTTTGAATATCCCTTCATTTATAGGATTTCAAGAATCTGTAGAAAGTTCTGTGCACAAAGGACGAGGCTGAAAGTCAATAGAGGACATCATTAACCTCACGCAGACTCTTCCTCTGGTACATTTTCATCTTTAAATCACTTCTTGGTCTGCTGCCTTCATACATCTCCTCCTATCTCTGAGTGAGTGCAGCTACAGCGTGCGCTCTCAGGACATTATTACTTGCAGTATTCCCTCATTGAGGACAGAACTAGGCAAAAGGGCCTTCTCCTACTCCGCTCCTGCTTCCTGGAATATCTTACAAAAAGATCTGAAGCTCTCAACCTTGACCTCTCTAAATGGCTTTAAGAATCTGTTGGGACGCCGGCAAGAACCAATGCAGACATGTTCCTGTTTTTACATTTGCCTTATAATCTGTCTGTTTTTGCTACTTTTCTTCATCTTCTTTAAACTTGTTTAAAAAAAATAATCTGTATGCCTCTCTTATGATTGTCTATTGTTGTCGCTGTTTTCGTCATTCTTTGTTGAAAACAGGTCTCTCTTGTAAATGAGTCCTCGAGGCTCAATGGGATTAACCTGCCTAAATAAAGGTTGAATGAAAACGTCTGATTCTGGACTGGACATCACCGCACGGGCTCAGGAACACTTTCACAAATCATTGTCTTTAATCCACATAATCTTATTGAAGCTCTATCGTACAAAGACAAAGCGATCCAAAACACTGTACAGTATTTAATTCATTTTAACAACCAACTGATCTTTTCAAAGTTTACTAACTAACTTTTACAAACTGCTTTAATATGCAAAACATAAAATAATTTTTTATCATAAGCTGGCTAATAATGACAAACAGAAACTTTGTAGACAGACAGACAGACAGTTAGTTAGTTAGTTAGTTATTTAGTTAGTTAGTTACAGTATAAAATCATGTGAACACCAAAATAAAAAACACCTATTGCTCAATAAAAACACATATTGCACATTCCCACATACATTCCAGCGAGTCAATGAAACAACAAATCACACCAGAGCATCAGCAGCATGACAAAATACTATATGCCTACTTTATTTAACAATCAGATTGACGTAGGGACAAGTGCATTTCTAGATCTGTTAAGTCTACAAGCAGGGATTATCACTGAAGGATGGTTGACGTTTTGTCTGGTCAAATTTGGTGCAAGTTTCATGTGATTGACTAAAATTTCTCATTACCTTTGTGTAAATCAACACAACTGAGCTTCACTTCCTGGTTGAGAGCTTGTTACTGTCATGTGTCTGAATCAAAAACTCTTTATAAGAAATTTTTTTAAATTATTACAGTCATCTCAGGCCTGAACTGAAACTGAACAACTACAGTATATAACAGGGACTGAATCACATAATACATGTACAGTATTGTTAAACAGAGAAATTATGAGTTAGAGTCTGAATGCAAAAGAGTGAACTTACACAGCAGTTAATTTGTTTCTCTACGGAAGTAAACCCCCTAAAAATCCCAGCGTTGAGACATGTGCTCTCACGTCACCCTTTCCTTGACAGGACACCGTTTTTGCACAGACCTCGCCACAGCCTGTGCTCTCAGTGTTGGCGTTGTGTCAGGAGTGAACCTAGAAAACAGGCAAACGAGATAAAAACACATTATTATCACACACACCCCTGCAGTAATTACTGAAAGAGACAAAAATGGATTGCTGAAGTCTTTTATTTTTAAAAATGTTTTTAAAATGTTATGAGTGCAAATACCATACATATGTATGTGTGTGTTTATTAGTACTGTATGCTCATCAAACAAGCTCTTCTTATGAAAACAGTTACTTCTCATTGATATCGAATATCTTATATGGATATGTATCTGAAAATAAAAAATATGAATATTGTCTTAATAATATTATCATAATCTTAAAATTCTACAGTAAATGCAGATATGGAAAGTTTTAAGCCATTATGTTCTGTATTCATACAAGCCCTCCAGATGTTAAAACTTCCATTAGACAGTGCTTAAAAATAACACACACAAGCAAAAAAGCTATCTGATCACCTCGCTCAGAAAATATAGCCCTCTGACAAATTATTTTAGTAATTATGTAAAACGTTAGGTAAATAGTTCTGTGTTTTGATTTTACTTGTATTATATTATTTGCTAATTTTCTGATAATAATAATTATATTATCCATCCATCCATCTGTTATCTTTTACCCACTAATAATAATAATACTTAAACTTTTTTTAATTAAATTTATTCATTTTGCTTTAAAACATAAAAAATAAAGAAAAAAAACATTTCATAAATATGTGAAAGAAAGAATACATAAAATGAAAGGTGGCAGAAAGAAGAAAAATTCTTATTATGTCTGCCCCTGTTTTTCAAAAACAAAACAATTTCAAACAACCAATTCAAACAATAATCTTCCAGAAATAACAGATGAAAAAAATTAATTTTCACACTCAACGATAACTAGTACATTAGACGCTTAACTAAAGCTTTAGTATTTTGTCAACAGTTTAGATTTTATCTTTTTTTTAATTTAATCACAGAGTTAATATCTTTAGCATCATTTCCCAAAACATTCCATAATTCCACTCCCTTTATTGAAATAAACCGTCCCTTTAAACTAGTCCTATACCTTGGCATTACAAATATTTCAGTTCCCTTTAGACTGTAGCAGCTTACTCTCTTAACGAAACACATTTGAACATTTGAGGGTAGCATATTCCTATGAGCCCTATACATAACTAACAAAATATTATAGTCCACCAAATCATAAAACTTCAGTACTTTCAGTTGTTTAAATAATATATTTGATGGATGACAATAAGGTTTTCTAGATATAATTCTCACAGCTCTCTTCTGTAAAATAAAAATAGAGTTTGTTATAGTTTTACAAGCTTTTCCCCACACCTCCAGACAGTAAATTAAATGTGGAACAAAGATTGAATTATACAACAAATAAAGAGCCCTATCATTCAACAAATCCTTTAGTTTATACAACACAGCAATATATTTAGATAACTTAATTTTAACAGAATTTATATGCTGTTTCCACGACATTTAAATTTAAACTTAAATGTATGATGTGTGTAAAATGTATGAAATGTATGAAACTTAAATGTATGAAACTTTTTATACTTTTATACTACTATGAAAACTACTATGAAAAAACTCAGGACAGCATTACACTCTATTTCATTTTATGGTTATGTTTATTAAATGTTGGTGTTTTGGTGTTGGTGAAACTTTTTATACTTTTATACTACTATGAAAAACTACTATGCAAAAAACTCAGGACAGTACTAAACTTTTATTATTTCATTTTATGCTTGTTTAATAATTGTTTAGTGTTTAAATGGTTACTGTTGCACCGAGGGACTGAGAGAGAAATGCAATTTCAATCCTGTGTATGTCCTGTACATATTGCAGTTCTGACAATAAAGTTGACTTTGACTTTTGACTTTGATGATGTTTAACATGTTAATTTGTTTAAATATATGTTGACCTTAAGAGGTACGACAGGATATATTTTTACATGTTTATATGTATTATTGTAATTTGAGATTGTCATTTGTTATTCTGCTCTTGTGTTCCTTTGTTCTGTATGTTCAATAATTAATTAAAGTAAAAAATAAATAAAAATACTTCTCATTGATACCACAAAAAGTTGCTAATACGATGGCACCACCTAGTGTGTGTAGCCTGACATGAACCAACAAGAGTCTATTTAAATGGACTATGTCACACCTGTCATTACTGAGATGTCTAATCCAGTGCATTATTTATCCACAGGCTGAAAAACAAGATAAGTTAAACTGTAAAAGTTATGTTGAGTGGCTATTTATAATATAAGTTCATTAAAAAATATTTTCATTTAAGAGCTAATACAATAGTATTTGAAGCAAGACAGATATTTAAAGAAAGAAAATAGCACCAAATCCGTGATATATATATATATTTTTTGTGAACTGCTTTAGAAAAACAGAAGAAAAACTGCTTGCATGAGCAATGAGACCGAAACTAAGAACCTGTCAGAATGGGAAGTGAATCAGCTCAACAAAATGAGAATCAAAGATGGATGCAAGACACTTTGCATGTGTCTGTGTTATAATATCTGAGGTTTAAAAATCAAATAGATATTGTGTTTTCTTCCCTGTAATCTTGATTATAATCCTAAACAATTACTTTCAAGAGTCAAGTAAAAATAAATAAATAAATAAATAAATAAACTTTATTGTCTGTCACATGTTGTAACAGAAAATTCTCTTTTGTCTGAGGCTCAGACACAATACAACAATACAAAGACACCACACATAAAAGTCCCAATCCATACTCTATAAAATCATAAATTATATGTTTCTAACAGGTAGCCTTCAATTCCACTCAGCCTGACCTTTGACCCCTTTCCAATGCCAACCAAGCTGCTGCATATTTGCATGATGTGATGGTCATTCTATTACATATTAATAAACACTAATGGGTGCATGAATTTTCCATAAAGGATTCCATCTGGTCACCATTATAATTAAATATTCAGCACAGAAGATGGACCAAAATCTTCACAAATGTCCCTGATGCTCAGTTTTACACTGAACTGGTGTCTCTTCTCCTCTACGTGTTTGTGTTCTGGTCCCTCTGTGTCTGAACTGTCCCTGTGGACAAAGGACCTCCACTGCAGGTTGTAATTGGTTGGATCACCTCGAGATTCGTATCCAATTATCGCATCTGCGCCATGGCAGCTGCACCTGAAGACACCATCCTCGTGCGTAAAATGCGCAAAAGTGATCCAAATAATAATAATAATAAGAAGAAGAAGAAGAAGAAAGAGCAGGATCAATTTTGGCTAAATCTATCCACAAAAATCTGCAAAATGCATCTGCAGAAAACTTATGTTTAGGTTTGTCTTGCAGTTATTTCTAATGTAAAATGAATTTTTTACCATTTAACCTAACTTAAACCATGGTTTTAAACGTTTAGATATCGAAAACAAACGTTAAACTTCAGTTTTTTTATTCTGAAATTTAAGCCTCTAGTAAAATTTGGTCTTACCATATGAGAGTTTCGTCTTCTTCCGTGTCTTGACCAGCTTTGTGTCCTTTTCTTCACTCGTGTTCGTGTCGTCCTGACCGTGGTTTTTCACTCGCCGGGGTTATGATTGACAGGGGGGAAACCCAATAGCGTGACGTGTTGATGCCCTTTAGCCAATCAGAGTTGAGCATAGGCGGGACAAGTTGTAAAACCTTTCCTCTTAAAAACATTCCCTTATGAGATTGTCTAAAAACTCATCCACACACCAAATGACTTAAATTTTAAGTTTTTCCCCTAAAGGTTGCTAATTTGGCTTTTAATAAAACTGCTACATATGTTTTGTGCAGATAAAAAAAACTGTACAGTATACATAGCTGTCTTTTCTACCAACTTAAGGCTACATTCAGACAAATGCTAATACTTTTATGTTGACTCTAATCTACTTTTTATATACTGTATATATTAAGCACAGTATCAATTTGAATGTGTTTTCATTAGGAAAATATTCTGTTTTTTTTTTTGCCAGGATGAGGAAAAAAGGAAGAAGTTCCCTGTGGCCTGTGAAGATTTATTTCCTCCATCCTGTTTTTCAGTCTGGATTTGCCATCTCGGGAACTGTAGCAGGGTGGAAACCTAAATTGTAGGAAGTCTCCTTCACTCTATTGTCTGAATAAGAGTTATGATTTATCACACACGGAGGAAGTGAGTTGTTCCAGCAGCTGACCAACTTCCCTCACAGAGAAGAGCTGAAGGATGTGGCAAAGCTGGTGGAACCTTTATGGAAGTGGGTTGGAAGGAGTGACACAGTTTTCCTCTCTTCCAATTAATATTGGGTCACCCAGCTTCTGATTTACCAAAGATCACTGTGAAGATAATACAGCTCAGAATGTGGGTCAGTGAGTTAGAGGACTTCAACACAAAGACGCTCTCTGTTCTAAAACATCAGAACATCTCAAGCCACTTGATCTGATTCATATGTCATCACACTAATGCATATATATTATTTTAACAAAAGCAACAAATGTAGCCATTTCAGCTCCTTAACATTGAAGCTATGTTTTTTCATGTGTGCTCCTCTGCTCTTATTTATTCTGCTGAGAAATAGCATGTTATATACCTGCAGGGAACAAAGGACTATGTGCAGTGTGTGTGTTTGCACGTGTGTGTGTTTGACAGAACACTATTGATTTACAACCCAAACAAAAGGGGAATGAAAATCATATCCAATGCTGCACAATAAACCCCAAAATGAAACAAATCCACATCTTATCACACACAAACATGCACATTTCTCATGGAATGTATAAGTCTTTGTTCGGATTCATAAGCCATTAATAACCAGATATAATCTGAGTCCATGATTTGGTGAAACATATGCACGCAGAAGTGGTTTGGTGGGCTATCTTGCCGTTTCTCTAATCACCATAATAGTATGAGCACTCCTCCCCGGGCTCTGTCTCCATGGTCACCGCTCACACATGACAAACACACAATGAGGAGGCTAACACATGCATCTGCACATGCTCCAGTGCCTGCCACTCTTACACACTTCTGCACATTCTTGTCCTCTGAATGAGCACAAATTGCTGATCTTATTTACTATCTCATGAATAATGCATGCTGTGGTAACTGCATTAAAGTCTGCACTTCGCTCAGTGCTGGCTTTACAGTGAAACAAGCTATCAGACAGATTTCAGATCCTTACAATAGAGGACTTTTCAATGTATTTGGCATGACAAAAAGTCAAGTACAGTATTACAACTTGTGTTTCTTAGTTATGCAACAACACGCTTATTATAATATTCTTAACTTCATCTGACAGAATATCACAAGTAGAAGAAACAAACTATACGAACACACACACCTTTAATGTTGTTTTATTAATAAGGAGTTGAGTTTATGTGCCGGGCAGCTGTTCAGTATGTGGTCATGTCTGGCTTAGCTCACCATCTCCTCCATCTCCCTCTCTTCAGGCTCCTCCCTCCCTCTGAACCACATCAGTCTCCTCTTTTTCCACCTCCTCCTCATGTCTGTCTCTTCAGGTGCTGCTTTCATCTCCTGCTGACTCCCCAAGACGGTTTGTAAATACATGGTGTGCTCTGTGAGCTCAAGGTTATGAGACAAATAGCAATGATTCGCAATACTCACAATTTCAAAAATGTAAAATACAGGGAGTCCTCGACTTACGGCAACCCGACTTTACGAACGTATCATATTAATAAAAATATGAAAAAAGTTTTTTAATGTGTTTAAATGTTCTTGATTTCATGTGTACAGCACTTTGTTGCAGCTGTGGTTGTTTTAAATGGCTTTATAAATAAAGTATATATATATATTTTTAAGCCGATTTACGAAGTTTCCGGCAGTTTCCGACAGTTTCCGACAGTTTCCGACAGTTTTCGGCAGTCAGTTTTTGGCAGTGCCCGCCAGTTTAGCCAGTTAGCTCCGGCCCCAACAGCCGGCTTAGGACGGACCGTATCCGTTCAGAGGTTGCTGCGCTCGGATACATGAGCTGGGAGCTGAACTGCGGTTTTGCGGAGGGACGGATGGACGAAGGAAAACGACACTGTGGACCGCGTGAAGCAGCAGACAGCGAGCTGGACTAGAGGAGCAACGAGATAACATGCTAACAAGCCTAGCTGTAGGATGGACAGGAGGATGCTAACGCCCCACCGGGGACACAGAGCCGACGGGCGGCGGAGCTCGCCTGATGTCAGCTTGGCAGCCTCAGATGTTAGATGTACACCGAGCTAACACGCTAAAACGTGGAGAAACAGCTGCGGCAGCCATTTGGAGGGGCTAACATGCTAACGCGCGCAGCTATTGGAGGGGCTAAAATGCTAACGCGCACAGCCTTTTGGATGGACGTCGCAGAGAAACGGCTCCCAATGAGTTATTCACTATTTTTCCCTTCATTATGTATGGAGTTAACATGCTAACAGTCCTTCCTGTAAACAGTTTGGACCGCGTGAAGCAGCACAAAGCTGCAGAGCTCGGACGTGCAACGAGCTAACATGCAAAAAGACGGAGACAGGCTTGACCAGCTCAAAGTAAGAAATTATCTTTTTATTTTGTCTCCAAATGTACTGTATGTGTTTTTGGATAATTATGTAGGGTACTGTGTTAGGATAGGCGAAGTGCTTGGTAACTGTTTTTTACCGTACATGTACGTGTATAAGTGGCGGCTCGTGTGTTTTCCGACTTACGGCAATTTTTGTGTTACGAACGGGTGTAGGAATGGAACTCGTTCGTAAGTCGGGGATCACCTGTATATATATTTTTTAATACAAAACAACTGCTTTTCTTGAATCAGTTCCACATCCAGGTATACAATAAATTGATAAATGAAAAAACTTCACTCAACTTTGTTCTTGTAAATCCTTCTCAGCATCTGATTGGCTCATTCTTTGGGGGGCAGGTATGAAATCAGAAGAAATTTGACAAATCTGTCATGAAAAAACAAAATACAAGGGCGATATGTACATGGTTTAAACTAATGAAGCTAGACGTCAAAATTTGTTGTCGATTCAAGGCTGAATGGGGAAGCCCAATTCAGATAACACAATTATTTTGGGTCAGGCAGCCGCTGCTTGAATTTCCATGTCTGCCTTCATAGTTCTGCTGGTACGTCTCACTGGTGATGCCAAACAGCCACATTTTGTGGTCACACCGCCGTGCCGAGCTTGTAGCCTTCTCCAAGGTCGATTCCTTCCCGCCAGTGAGTCCCAGGAACTGCAAGTGGCCTGCGATTCTCAGAAATTGCGTCCAGCTTACGGCTCAGCTTATACAGCATCTGAGCCTGAGAGCTTACTGCTCAGTATCTTCCTTCATACAAGCCAGGCAGCCTTACAACTGCCAGAACCACTGCTGCCATCTTACGAATTTGTTGATACACCAGATACCTGCCAACTCCAAAAAGCAGAAATCTGGTTATCATAAATCCAATTATGTACGCGTCCTTTATGTCCTCAATGGACAATACTGACAGACACACCATCTTCCACTGGCCTCAGGAATCCATAGTAGATCCAGCTGGGAGTGTCCTTTCAGGGCATGAGGGCTCTCCTTCGCACTGTCTTCTCATCGAGAAAATGTTGTCAATTGCGTTGGGAGACCAGCTGACCAGATCCATAATTTACAATTTGAAGTATAGTGAGAGGCTCCGATAGGAATCACAAGACAAAGAGCAGCGCAGGAGGGAGGCAGGAGCAGGAGGAAAATCGTCTGCTCTCATCGAGAGCAAGCAACATTAGGTAAAATAATAAGTAAAATAATAGGTACCTAAGATAATAGGTAAACTAAAAAGGTTAATCTGTAAGATTTTATATTTATTTATTCACCATGGAACATCCATAACTTTAAACTTAAAAAAATGAAATGCTCAAAATCTTATAAAGCAAAAGGCAATGTGACAAAAGCAACAAGAATCCTTACATATTTGGAACAAGGTGCTTTAAAATTGTGTTTACACATTTAGTACATATTTTGAATACGTGTTGACAACCTTCAGCGTGGCTGAGAAGAATTTGTGGGATAAGAATAATAAATTCACTTTTAAAGTTTTCTCAATCTGATATCAAATCCTGAGTGTTTATGCAATATGTGTTAGGGGGACCAGCAGGATCTCTCATGTGAAGAGACCCCCTCCCAGTCCCCCAGAGACATCATGGCAACCTCTTCTTCAGGCCACATGCTGTATAAAAGATTGCTGCAGTGCCCCGTGTGCAGTAGCCACACTTTCTATATGACAAACTGCACAACCAGTGCTGTTTTTTTACTCATACGAGACCCCAAATCACATGTTATTGATTCATTAAACTATTGATTTGCAGAAATTGTGCATTTTTAATATTTTGTGATACTACTAAATTTTGACCCTTTTAGTTATCCATCAAATTTGTTGTAGTTAGGTGATCAGTAGTGACATATACATTTGAATCATTCCTACAGTGCTTCACACATCCCAGCTCTGGAAAACATGATTACATCGTGTTTTCGTCCTGTTTTTGTCTGCAAAGCATTTCCCTCAGAATTCACTGTTATATCTGAACACTGGTGATAAGAAAGGAAGACAACTTTTCCTTTCCAACATAGTACAACTCTGTATACATTTAATGTTTAATCCCACACAACAGAACAGTGCTAAACCTTCTCTCTTTTTATCTTAATGAAAAGACATTTAGCAGACTTTTCTTTCATCACGCTCTAATAAAATAGGAGATAAACCCAAAATAAAAGCAAACAGTTACATTTGTTTCACCAATGTCTCCAGTAAGCTGAAACTGAGAAAAGATCTTGTTTGTGTTATCAACAGAGCAGCTGTTCAGTCAGTGATCATCGGTGCAGTGTCTAAGGTGGTGTCTGGCTCAGCCTCACCATCTCTCTCCTCCATCTCCCTCTCCACAGGCTCCACCCCCCATCTGAACCATGTCAGCTTCCTTTCTTTCCATCCTTTCCGCCTGTCTGTGTCTTCAGCTGCTGTGGTCTGTTCCCGCCTCGGCATGGCCTGGATACCCTCTCTTTCTTCAGGACCGATGACACGGACTGTGTCTGGGTCAGCCAACCCCTCTCTGCTCCTTCCTGTCCCCACATCAAAGGCTGAAAATGTGCTTTGTGAGTTGGACCTCTCTGTCGCACAGAGCGTTGTCAGGCCGTGGTTGCCGTTTCTCTCCGGTGGACTTTTGAACTTGGTCTTTTTTTTCTTGCTCAGGATGAAGTTGAAAAAGGCTGTCATCAGAAGCATTGAACCTGCAGACAGAAACATGCTCAAGAGTTCCAATATAATTACTCCCCAGCAGAACAATTCAGTAAAAAAACACATAAAAGTTTAATGACGGCCATTGAGTTTCAGGCCTCTTCAGTTTCCGGGGCCTCATGTTGTGTTGAAATGTGACACCACACTTAACAGTAATTATTTTAATAATAATTAATTGCTGACAGTGTTACTTTACCTGGAATAACTGCATGCCACACCAACACGGGGTGCAGGAAGCAAACTACTGACATGATGGAGTAATAGAGGAATTTATGGAAACCACCAACACGAGCCATCTTCCCCCACAAGACAAACACCTGCCAGTTTGGAGGACAGCTAAAAATAAAGAGAAACATGAAAAATACAGCCCTTTATTAAGTGCATTAGAAGCTCCTATACAGTATGTTTCAGGAAATCAGAGGCAACAATTTAAAAAAAAGTTTTTTTATTAGTTTTTCATAATGTGTTGCAAAATAACGTGTTTTTAATTTCTTTTCACCCGAGGAACAGAAAGTTACAAATTTGATGTAGGTTGTACGCACAGTCATCCGGAAGGGGGCGAGTGTGTGAAGCTGCTGCTATCAGACCACATGAGACATCATATCACATTATGTTCTTCAGCGCGGCCTCTCCCATCCGTATCGGGATGAAGGTCAAAGGTGTGAAAACAAGGAAAGAACCATGAGGGTCACAACGTTGGTATTAAAAAAAGATGTATCACATTTTGTCTTTCATGACACCATATGAGACAGAAAAAACTATCCATGAGACATTCCAGATAGCAAACAGTTCTGAGGTGAAACCAGCCGGCCTCCGATAACGCTCATAGAAAAGTTCTCCGGGGGGGGGGGGGGGGTAGCGATAGTGCAGCTGTTTGCCTCAGAAAACACGTCTCAGGAGAAATTTGACATCCAGCCTTTTTCCAAGGCTGTTTAGGGTAAAGTCAGATAAGGATTACAAATATTTTTCACTTCAGGCAGACAGTATAATTCCTTCAGCCTTGAGTCCTGCTGGGCAACTCTGATATGGTCCAATTCGGACTTTTTCCTCTGATTCAAGCTGTGGCCCTTAGATGTTGACCACCAGCGTCCAGAGTCTCAATCCGAGCGGATGATCTGCGATCCTCAGAGATCGTGTTCACCTTCTGGATTAGCTCGTAAACAGCTGATTTCCAAGGTCACGGCGCATATCAGATCGGGTGCTCCAGCATTAGGTCCTGCTGAAACTCTCCCTCATTTGCCGATAGGCCAGTGCTCCACAAAACGCCAAAAAAAGCAAAGCGCTGCCATCGTAATCCAATTTAATCCAGATTCTTCACATTCCCTCAGAGCACACAGAGAGCGAGACGTCACCATTCCATCGAATCCATGGCGTATCCTCTCGTTTCGTCTGCGGGGATGGGCCGGCTCCCCCGTGCCTTGCCTTTTGTTGAAATCTTTCAGTAGAGTTGAATTCCCATACCACCCAATTCATCTTAATCTTCGTTCGAGGTGCTTCATGAGAAGCTGCAGACAAGACAAAAAGCAGCAGCAGCAGGGGGGGGGAGGACGGGGAGGAAAGGAGAAAGGCGACTGCCTCCTTCAGAAGCCAGAACAGAAAGTGCTAGGTAACTTGGTAACTGTTTTGTACCATACATGTACGTGTATAAGTGGCGGCTCGGGTGTTTTCTGACATACGGCGATTTTCGTGTTACGAACGGCTGCAGGAACGGAACCCGTTCCTAAGTCGGGGACCACCTGTATTTGTATTTTTGCTTTTTTATCTTGTTCTCTTCAACTTTCTGAGACTCCCCCACCACCAGCATCCCTATAATGCCCCCGTTTGAAAAACACTGGTTTAAGGAATATCCTGATAAATGCTCAATAATCCAGGTTAAAAAAAAAATTCTAAAAAAGTTAAGTCGCGTCCTCTGGACGTAAAAAAAACAACTAACCCTAACTGGTTTAAGTAACACCTTTACGTGTGAAAACCTCAGTCTTTCTTTTATGCTTTCCGTTCAATAAGTTTTGAAAGATTATATCAACGCAAACAGTTTCCTAAGGGTGCATACTCACGGAAGACACATGGATAGAAGAGCATCCAGGAAGTAGGCTAGCTCAAACATCATGATGCCAGCAGAAGACGTTCTGTAGGTTGGAGAGGCATTTAAGGAACATGTTAAACAGAGAGAGTCTTACAGATACGATCAGTTTTTATTCTATATAAACTCCACCTAAGTGGGTCAGTTAAAAAAAAAAAGACCACTTTCTATATGTGTATGGGATGTGCATGTGTGCTGACAAAATAAACTGTGTAGTCTCCTTGGAGACGTGTAGCTCTGTGGGAGTTTGCCTGTGACACAGAACTATGTTAAAAAGTGGAGGAGGGCTGCTCTTGTTTCCCCTCGCTGCACCTCCCGTCATCTTTGTCACCCCTCTTCATCTCCCTGCAAGTGTTTTTTTCTAAGTGGCAGATTATAAAAGCAGCAAGAGGAACTGGTTTCTAAAGGCCTACAGGCCCACATGTGTTGTGCTTTTTGTAGAACAAAAATACCTCAGTGTTTGTTCCCCTAAAATATGTCAGAGTCAGGCTTTGTAAATTTAAATTCTGGCAATATTGGAAACCACAAAGCGGCTCATGATCTAAATACAGTACTTACATCAGGTAGATGCCAAGGCTGTTGAATTCCCCCTGCTGCACTGTCTCCACTCCCACAGCACACAGCACTGAAACACAGGCAGGAACAGAGTTTCTCTACATTGTTGGAGCAGATTCTGCCCACCAGATGTCAGACCTTCATCATAGTTTTCTCATTAGCTTGAGGCTGGATTTTTATTTTAATGTAAGCATAGTAAAGTTAGATAAATATTTTTAATATTTCCACTGTGGCAGAACTTGGCAATGCTCTGTAGCTTTTTTGTGCCGTTATTATGTGCATTTGTCATATATTGCTTTATTGCAGCATTTCTTGAGGATATGCGATTTGTAGCTTTTGTAGCATAAAATATATTTTTTTACTCAATTTATTAATTAATTAAAGTTTTACGCTCAAGTGTTTTGAATTCTCCACTAAAAATATCCAGCTCACTTCAAATGGCTAAAATCTAGATAGCCTAAAGTCACATATACACAAGGGACCTTATAAAGAATAAAAGTCCTATTTATTACTTTTGAACAAGTTTTGAAACCAAAAAGAAAACAGAAAAAAAAAAAAACCTCAACACTTCGAGCAGTTCCAAAGACTTAGAGCCTAATTAGTTTATTTAGGCTATTGCTGACTCATGGACTTTTTCAGGAAATGCCAGGAGGTATGAGTTCCTAAAAGTTTGTGCCAGCGAGTATCAGGAACGTTTGTTAAGTCTTGAATACACATAAAAAAAGACAAACTAAACAGATGCCTAACTCTACTTAACTGGACCAAAGCATTTAAATGCTGTGATTTGATTAAAAACAGAGTTTATTGTGAATAAAAAAAAGGTCAAATTCAGTTTGGAGACCCCCAAAAAATACTTTTTGTTGATGTGATAAAGACTAAACTAAAAAGCACAATTTAACAGCAAAATAATTTATGAAAGATATGCACTGTTTTGTTTTGTTTTTTTAAATCTGGGCAGCAACAATGGTGGATCCAGTACATGACCTTCACAGAAGAAGAAGAAGAAAAAAAAACAGAAGAAAATGTTTACTTTGTTCTAACCACAGAGCTCAATGTCTGGAGTTTGTAAATTATGAATCAAAACAAACTTGATCCATTTCTAAAACTATTTCTGTAGAGTGGCGGGTTTAAAACAGGATTTTAGCCACAGTGAGCAAAGATAAGCAAAACTGCATTTCTGAGTTTTACAAAAATAGCTTTTAAACCCTGTACAGTATTAAGGTCATTGTTGGAGGAAAAACTAAATAGGGTAAATATCAAATCAGTTGAAAAATAAGAATGAAAAGAAGATCCATCAGAAAGATCCTAAACCCATACCTCAAAATGTTACACCTAAATCCTCAAGAGGTTAAAGTTGAAGGACCTCACATATCTTTGACTTAACATCATGAGAACACAGTGGTGCATGTTGTCTCTCAAGTCTCATAAAACTTATTTTTCAGGAAGAATGAAGAAAATTGCTGTGAGGTTCTTAGCTGGCAACAACAAAAACCTGTTTACAAGCTGTTATACTTGCCAAAGGTGTAGATATATGTTTAATGACCATACAAGTGTCTAAATATTTTCTCACCACTTCATACTACCCGTATTTTCCGGCCGCTAAGTCGCTCCGCCCCATAAGTCGTTTTTGTCCAATATGTCCAATAAATTGGAAAAATCCATAAATATGTCGCTTCGCCCCATAAGTCGCATCTATTATGCGTCACCGCTGACGCATCGCGTATGTTACGCATCACCGCCCTGCATATGGCGGCCACAGGAACGTGCACGGAAAGACTTTAACAAGATTAACACGGTATAACAATTATTTGTTTGTTGAAAAGTATAGCAAAAGTGTTTCTGAGCTTAACCTTTCCTTAACAAATTCATGTAATGGTCAAATCAGCTGGATTTAAAAAAGTAGTTTCGCTAAGTGCACGCGCACGGGTGGGACCGCTTCATTTCTTTAAAATTTAGCAAGATAAACACTTAAAAATATATATTTGTTTGCTGACATTATAGCAAAAGTGTTTCTGAGCTTAACCATCCCTTAATAAATTCACGTAAAGGTCAAATCAGCTGGATTTAAATTGTTTCGCTTTGACGTCGTCCAAACGGTCACGCGCGCTGCGAAAATAAATTATAAATAAATTGAATTTTAGCTCAAACATCTCCTAAAGCTAATACAGTACATTGTAAATATCCATCCAGTGATCACTTTCTGTAAGTTTCATCAAAATCTGTCGTGTGGTTCATGAGCTATTTTGCTAACAAACACTAGTTCAGACCTCCAGAGTTCAGGAGGCTGGGCTGCGACAGAGTGAGTCCGAGCAGAGGAGGCTTTTTTCGAACACATGAGCTGGGAATAGTCGGTGGACCTTAGCGGCCAAAAGTGGTACTGCTCCATTTTTTTCATCAGAATGAATGGAAACGGTCATATCTCAGCCAAAAATTGGTCTAAAAATATGGGGGGAAAAATCCATAAATGTGTTGCTTCACCCCATAAGTCGCATGACATGAAAATTAGTTTTTAAAAAATCTGTGACTTATAGGCCGGAAAATACGGTATACAGTAACATAATAAAATAGAAAATACCTTGGAACAATTACCCAGTGTTGTGGACTCAAGTCACATGACTTGAGCTTGAGTCAGACTTGAGCCATTTATGACTTAGGACTTGAACTTTGATCTGTTTACTTGAAAATACCTGATATTTTATCCATAATCCAAAGTTTAAAAACCGCTGTGAAGTTAGTTCTATATTCAAGCTCCGTGGATTCAGCGGTGTCTTCCTCTCATTCAATCCAATGCAGGCAGTCTGTTTTTGTTCATCTGCCCTCAGTCTGTCCCTCCTCCGTGGCAAAGCTTCGCTTAGGGACCGTCAATAAATTACCGAACCAAACATTCTTGAGAAAATAAAAATAACTTTCATATCACGTGACCCACTGACACAAAAAATCAAGTTCAAGTACACTTATATGCCATTACCATCTCATGTGGTACATGAGGTGGAATGAATTTACACAGGGTCCAAAAATAGCAAAATACAAAGCATAAAAAGAAACAGTAGATAAGGATCAAAGACATACATTAAAACAAATGCCAAACGGTACGCTAAAAGATCCAAGATATATGCTAAACACTAATAATGTAAAACAATATGGCGTAACAACAGCAGCCCGAACTGTCTCTGGTGAGCAGATGGGTATGAATGAATACAGCAGCATGAAGTGATCAGCAGCATGAGCATTAAAACAGTCCAGCACTACAGTTAAGTCACTACCTGGATATTGCTGATGGACAGAGCGCCCTCTTGTTCTGGGCAATGAACATGCACACTCTACCTTCACTGTTTCATGTGACCATCAGAGTTTTGGCAGTGCCTGCATGTAGAGCACCAGTGGGGGTGAGTTTTCAGATATGGTAACATACTACGGCCTCATCGTGCACAAATGGCTGAGACTTTTGGCCACTTTGGTCTTTTGCAAATGCAGAATAGCTAAGTGAAATAACTTAAAGTGCACATTCCTGTTCATTGTTCAGTTCATAGATTTGTTTTGTTTCTCTGTCACTATAGACACATATAAACATATACAGTACTGCATTCAATAAGTGACCAGATGAGAGGAGGAAATACATTTACTGTGATGGTTCTTTGTAATGTACTGTATTATGGAAATGTCAGCACTTTTTGTTTGGACATGGAGTTCCGCTTTTGCGTTTTTCATTGAATGTTTATTCTGGAAAAATATAGTTTAAAGGAAGACTATTCTTGCAGCTAAGTTTAACTGAACTGTAGGCACAATTTTAGAATGACTTTTTAACACTTTGTAAGTTTAGTTGCACATTTCATCACGATTTGAGATAAATACAGATTAAAAAAAATATCATTTACATGCAACATACGATTGCAACATTGTTAAAAGACTCGAAATGACTCGAAATTTCAATTTTCAGACTTGGGAATTGACTCTGACATTACTGTCTTTATTTGAGACTTGACTCAGGACTTGAGGATAAAGACTTGCAAAACAACGACTAGGTCCCACCTCCGCAATTACCTCTAAAGATCAGAACGACGAAACGTTTCAACAAAAAAGAAACCTCCTGACTAAACTTTGTTGGATTTTTTTTAACCTGGATTATTGAGCATAAACTTTGATGTTTTGAACCACTTTGGCTATGGCTGCCTCAGAGGAGTTGACAGGGGAGAGGGCAGACTCCAGAAATCATCTTATCACCATCAAACTGGTTGGCCCACTATGTGAGCGTGTTGCTTGTGGGACTGAGTTTGTTGTGGCTCCTCAGACTGATGAAGTCCTTTGGATGAAGGATGAAACGTTTCAACAAAAAAATAAATCGTACAGATGACCTGACTTAAATCTGTTGGACTTTTTACCTGGATTATTGAGCATGGTATTTGATACCTCTAACGATTGTTCTTGTTGACCATTTTTTAATATTAATATTTATTTGCTTTGCTGTAAAATGTTGTCATGGAGTTCTCATATCTTTGAATGCCACTTTATTCTCACACATATCGTAAATTTTTGACTCTAAAAGCTTATTTAAAGTCAAAAAGAACGTTTTAACCTGCCTTTTCCCAGCTAGATAAACTTGGCTTTGCAGTGATCACTGTTGAACACATGGAAGCAATTTCTTTTGGCTGCAGCTCACCAGAAACACAGAGATACAATCTCCACTGGAGGGAAAACAAGGGGAATGTGGATTAATGGCTTCTTGTAAGTTTGAAAGTGTGAGAGGAATTAACGCTGCACGTAGCTCTACGGAAAATTAGCATAAATGTGCTGCCTACGTAGATGTCCATACAGGGCAAATAGAGGCAAACAGACTAACACACACATGTGAACAGGTCACATATATACAATAAACATAAAACACACATGAACACAACACACAATGCTTTGTGGGTGTAAATGTATACCAGCTTTTTCAGTTAAGCCCAATAACCCAGCTGGATACAGAGACCAAGTACTGGTATGATGTCAAGCACATGTCCATAAGTTTATGCTCAGTGTCTGCAACTGTTTAAATCAAGGAATAAATGTCCCATATTTCTCAGAATACCATGCAGCAACCGGAGAGCTTTTTTCTCCCCCATGTAGATTTAATGTGCTGTGGGTAATCGTTCCCTAAGAGCTAGAAAAAAAGCAGAATAGGAAGGATAGTGATAGCTGTGCTATCAAGTACGCTTTTAACAGCACTATAAATCAACAATAAGATGGTTTATAGTGTTCTAGCAGGTCAGAAATTCAATATGTCTGTGTCAAAACCTGATCTTTTAACATATTGTTCAAGAAAATTCTTCAAAACAATTATACATGGAGTACACTGTCCATCAGCAGAGTCAGGACAGGTTGCATTTCATCTTACCTATGACCGTAGAAACCCCAAGGATCCTGCATGTACACTCAACTAAAATCCACATGCGCTCTGAGTTCCCCATGATGTTCTATCTTCGATATTTTCCTCCCTCACTTAGGGAAAACCGTGACCTTCTTTTGTGATCTTTAGTTTCCAAAGTAGCATCCTAAATGGATAACTGACACAACATTGGATGGATGGCATCCGAGAAAGTTGTGTAATCCATCCGTGCCATAATGTAGAGCAGAACCTCTTGGACTGGACGAGTTTACCTCAAGAAGGCTTGTGACTTGCTGCTACTGTTGCTCCAGTAACTGCTAATCACTCACACACACATACAAACACACAATACCACTTAGTTAAACTTTTTTGCTTGGTACGCCAAAGGAAACGTGTTGGGCTCAGGGTCACTTGTTGCAGAAGTCATATTTGTCATTAAAGCTGGTTAAAAATTTCCTATCAAACCTTAATATGAAACTCAAACACACATAAACTAAGCAATCGGTGAGCTGAATAGTTGTTCTCTTTTTAACCTCTATTTTACATTATTCTGAAGTAGTTTAATTTAACCAAGCAACAAACACTTTGCTATTCAAGTTTCCAAGTTCATGTCACTGGAGATCAGTTTCTCTAGACTCATCATTAAAAACAAACAGCTACAACCTGCACCAGCGTGCAAAATGTGATTTCTGCAGGTTGGCAAAAATAAAATCCACTTAGTATGCAGTTTCATTTGATGCACCAATGGATCAGTGCATGTCAAGAATAATGAAACAGTATAGTGGATGTGGGATAAAGCAACACAGACTCCCTTTGACACAGTTACACATGAATGAATACAAACCCGTATAATTGGCTGACTTAGGTTTGGAAGAAGTGTAAGCTTGTTCAGACACAGCAGAATGCTTTGAAAACAAGAATTTACAGTTGCAAAGTTCACAAACAACCCCTCCTCATACACACAAAGATTCACAGACTCCTGGAGGAGGTCAGAGTAAACCGTAGAAATCTCTTTAAATCCCTAACAAAGATACTTTTGTGTTGTACCAGTTTTACTAATTTCTGGCTTAGCAGCCAAGTTGTTTGTAGCGTTTACTTCTCTGTGTGACTGTGCATGAACTGTGTGGCCATAACTAATAAATATGTCAAATCAAATGTGATAGAATAACAGGATAAATATTGCAATTAATAATGTTATTTATAAGTCATAATTTAACTCTTAATTTTTTTTTAAACATCATCCTTACATTAATATTTTGCCGTGTAACTATAGCGTAATTTCTGGTCTATAGAACACACCTGATTATAAGTTTTGCAAACTAAAATTTAAATAAAACGCAATTTTGTACATAAATAAGGCTTGGGCGTCCACAATTTAATATCAGAAACCGTACACAGTTCCTGATGGAATGTGCAGCTCTTGTTGTAGTGTACCAGTGATCCTCGCTATTTCTTTTCTCCAAAAGAGCCATATTGACAGATCAAAGTCAACACGTCAACTCAAGTCAAGTCATCATCCCAAGTCACTCAAATAAAATATAATTTATATAAATAAACAACCCACATATGAACTAGGGCTGTGTAATAATATCGATTTTGCGATATATATCGATTTTTCTTTCCTAGAAAAAAATTGATATTCATCCGCAAGTATCGTAACATCCAACTGTCACCCTGCTCACTCACTGCTTGCTTCGCCGGGAGAGTGATTAGGTCATCCAGCCACTAGTGTCGCTGTAGAGCATTTATGCCAAGTTACCCGCCTAGTAGATGCTTGATTTACACAGAAGAAGTGCGGGCAGAGGAGAATGTAGCTCACTTGGTCTGCAGAGTAGACTTTCTGTTTAGAGTTCACTTTCAGGGTTATCTACAGGCCTTAAGCTGCTCTGCTAAGATGGGTGCATTTGAAGTTAAATGTTCTTCATTACTTGAATTATAGACTGTTTTGGAGAAGTCATATTAATGTTTACTTACCAAGCACTTAGAGTGATTCCTTCAGATGTTAAGTGTCAAGGTTAAAAAGGTTTCAAACTATTCAGAGCAGGGCACTTGGTGCACTTTATTTACTTTACAAATGCATGTAAGCTACAGTTTTTACTGTTTCAATTGAAAAGAAACATGTTTTCTCACCACTTCTTTGATTCATTTTGTCCAGCTGTCGACTTTAAGTCTGTGTCCATGTCCAACCAGAGCCAGGTATTGTGTAGTTGGTGCTTTTAATCAGTTTTCAGTTAAATTAATTCAATCCAAGTCTATAACAGTACAAAATGTCACCAAAATCACTCTGTCCCTCTAAAATATTTCAGAAAATCGCAAAAGTGTACTGTATTGAATTGTATCGTTTGCTGAATATCACAATATATATCGTACCGTGAGCAGAATATCGTGTACCGTATCGTATTGTGAGATTATTGTATCACTACAGCCCTAATATTAACAACAACAACAACACAGCCAACACATTATCTGTTTAAACAAAATATACCTTAGTACTGAGCTGACTGGAAGCTGTGGTGCATGTGGAACCGACCCTGCTTAGATGTTCTTTCCTTCACCGCAGATGACAGCAGGTGCGGAGACGTGCGCGGCCAATAGCTGATCCATCTGAGATTAACAGGACTTTTTTTTAACGTCTTTTGAGTGGCGGGTCAGCGGACACGTGCAGCCGGTGATGATCAGCTGATCCATCTGAAGCAACGTTTTTTTTACCTCTACTGGCCAGTCGGACCAGCCTCCTCCTCAACAAGTACATTAACACAATATTATTCATAAAACTGCATCAAAGAAGCCCGAGCCGACATGTGCCATTATTGCGCAATGTGCCAGCGCGTTTAAAAAAATTACTGGCTGTGATGGCGTATTGTAACCCGTCACGAGCTCCACCAATAATGCCGGGTACCCACCAAACGCGTCTTGAGCATCAAAAACGCTCTTGCCGCACCCTTTTGGCCGCTTGTCACCAGAATCTGTTCACACTGAAGACGCGTCTGATGACGTGCAGTGGGAGGAGCGTCTGGCTCCTTTTCCAGTCCGGTTTGTTTTGTTTTCAGCTGTACGTGAGCCTCGTTACTACTTGAGTGGGTTTTCTACGAGCCGAACTGCAGCTCCGAAAGTCTTTGTTGAGATTAAAACTTTTTTATGTTTGGGGTGATCGTACGCTCGAGCGGACAGCGGCAACTGTAAAAATGCCAAGTTTCTTACCGGAGGCTGGTTTCTTCATGGAGGCTCGATGGGGTAAGTTTAAAAAGTCCAAAAAAAGTCCAGTTGTCGTTGCGTCATCACATAGCAGAGGGCCAGAGGCTCTCTCGATTGGTTGCTGATCGATGCCTCGGCTGCTTCGGACGGGTCGCGTGCGTGGAAAAGAACTGCCGCGTGCTGCCGCGCCGCTTGAAATGCTCAAAACGCGCCGCGTCACGCCGCACCTCAACATAGACTTTCAATGTAAACCGGCCGCTTCCGCTGCCTGAAACGCGTTTTGCCGGGTACCCACCAAACGCGTCTTGAGCGTCAAAAACGCTCTTGACGCACCCTTTTGGCCGTTTGTCACTAGAATCTGTTCACACTGAAGACGCGTCTGATGACGCGCAGTGGGAGGAGCGTCTGGCTCCTTTTCCGGTTGTTTCTTGTACACAGGGCAGATGAAATCAGCTGTTCGTGAGCCTCGTTACTACTTGAGTGGGTTTTCTACGAGCCGAACTGCAGCTCCAAAGTCTTTGTTGAGATTAAAACGTTTTTTTATGTTTGGGGTGATCGTACGCTCGAGCGGACAGCGGCAACTGTAAAAATGCCAAGTTTCTTACCGGAGGCTGGTTTCTTCATGGAGGCTCGTTGGGGTAAGTTTAAAAAGTCCAAAAAAAGTCCTGTCGTCGTTGCGTCATCACATAGCAGAGGCTCTCCCGATTGGTTGCTGCGACGCGGCGAGCAGCCAAAGTTCAAATATTTGAACTTTGGCTGCTTAACGCGGCGGCTGCTTCGGATGCGTCGCGTGCGCGGAAAAGAACTGCTGCGTGCTGCCGCGCCACTTGAAACGCTCAAAACGCGCCGCTTCACGATTCGCCGCGCCTCGCCGCGTCTCAACATAGACTTTCAATGTAAACCGGCTGCTTCCGCTGCCCGAAACGCGTTTGGTGGGTACCCGGCATAAAGCATGGCGAGCCGCATGTGGCTTGGGAGCCATGCAGTGAGTATCCCTGTAGTACAAGAACCAACCACCAGATGGAGTCTCATAGACTAGAGAGGCGTGTATTGGGCAGCAAATGCCCAGGTGTGATGAAGCAACTGGTAAATGATTGTGTCTGCAGGAAGTTCAATAGCCTGTGAATTTTTTTAAATAAAAAATTGAAATTACTGTAAATATTGAAAAAAAAAACATGAATTAGCTGCGGCAAGTATAATCATTTGGAATAATAATCTCTGGTGTATACTATGACCCCACCCCCCACTCCCACTTTTCATCCATCCACCTCCCTTCTGAAATAAATCCAGAACATTTGATTGTGAGTTTATATTGCAATTATCATGATATGCCAGAGGGCGAAACAGCTTTAAGTAATTGAGAGATTGCCATCTTGTGAGATTGTAAATCTAACGTTAAATACGTTCCCATGTTGTGATTTAGTCTGTGCAGCGACACAGGCACATCTCTTAACTTCGCTGAGCACCTGACCTCACCACCTCCTCTCATGTGTTCACTCTCCTGTTCACACGTTCTCTCAGCCTGTAATCACCTCCACATTATGCCTCCTCACCCTCGTCATCATCTTCTGAGCTGTGCAACACTCTTTGTTTTTCTCTGCTGTGCCTAATGACTACAAGAGATTAAATACTCGCTCTTCCTCTTTTTCTCCCCATCCAGTCTCTTTCAGCCCAGCGTGGGTGTCTGGTATCTGTCAGAACCACTCTAAACAGCTCTAATCCTAATTGCACCATATCCAGTTTCACTGTTTTGCTCAGGCAATCAGTTAAAATTATCTTTCTACATGCTGTTTTATCTGAAGACCAAAGGTATACAAGAAATCTGTTAAATGCTTAAATATTTATTTAAAAAGTGAAGATTTCATTTTTGCTAGACAAAGTGGGATTATCACACCACACATACAGGATTTTATTCAGCAATTTACTACAAATACTGTGTAAACTTTGGGAGTCACCTAGTGGTTGAAAACTACTGGTACAGTTGTGACCAAGAAGTGACTCGATGGTCACTGACCAGAAAGACAAAAAATAAACTGGGAAATGTGTTTTCTTTTCTTCTTTTACTTGCTCAAATATGATTAATAAGCATAACAAAGGTCAAAATCATGTCTCACAGAAAGATGGGGTTCAGACATGGGAAGCAGCAGGAAATATGTGGTTGTGAAACTGAAGCAAATCACGAAGAAAGTTGAAGTCAGAAAAGACAAGTATCTTTCTGTTTAGCGTTTTAATATATTATGTTTCTGTCAATAGTAAAAAAAAAAAAAAAAAGTTAATGTCCACAATTAAAGAGTCATGGTATTTTAATTCTAACCATCTAACCTTATCAACTTGTTCTCCATGCTGGTTTGATTCCATTGGACACAGGATTTGATGAACCATGACAGCCTTTCACCTTCATCTTATTCCCAATATGTTTAATCCTTGATGCAGAGATTATCCATTTGTATAATTGCCATAATTCAGAAAGGACTAATTATCAAAGACAATGCACCTCTCTTATTTACGACCATCAGACTATTGTCTAGATGAGAAGATTTTCTTTATGTTGAAGGAGAAAATTTCAAAAGAGCCACTGTCAGATTAGTTTAATGTTTTTTTAAACCTGTCCATTATCTTGAGCACTTACAGGAGCAAGACTTAGGAATGCGGTGGAAGGGGGTAACCCCTTCTGAGGCCTAGACATACATACAATCACACAACTGGATTCACACTCTGACAATAACCAGATAACACAATTTTCTGAGCTTTGTGCAGATTAGTTCTGATAATTCTCAATATTTCTACTCTCTGTGAGTTTTTTCCCTCCCCGTGAACTCCACTTTATAAGTGAATGTAAAATCTTTAAAGATCAAGAATTTTTTCTGAAACCAAGAGGTTGTGGCACAAACCCACTCTTCTCTTCTGATTGATGGTAACCTCACATGGCTCAGTTGGTCCATGTTGGTTTTTCCATGCTTGTTTTATCTATTTAAATTAGGTAGAAGGAAGTGAATCTAAAATGATTTCAGAGCACAAATAAAACATTTAACAAAAGCCACAATGTTTTTTTTCTTTGAATAAACCATATGGTATCATCTTCACGATAAGATCTGAGACGGCACAGTGTTTGATTTGATTTGATTTGATGTTTATTCATTCATTTTAAAAGAACAATACAAGACAGTTTCATCAGATACAAGAATACAAGTAGGATAAAATGAAGGGAGCAGAAAGAAGATGAAATCTTATTATATCTGCCCCTTATTTCACAGTTTGTTCAACCAATGATAACCTTCAAACTACATCACAAAATGAATAATTCTACTTAATTTTTCTAACTGTAATATACAAACTACATCACAAAATGAATAGTTCTACTTAATTTTACTAACTGTAATACACAAACTACATCACAAAATGAATAATTCTACTTAATTTATCTAACTGTAATACACAAACTACATCACAAAATGAATAATTCTACTTAATTTTTCTAACTGTAATACACAAACTACATCATTCTAACTGTAATACACAAACTACATCAGAAAATGAATAATTCTACTTAATTTTTCTAACTGTAATACACAAACTACATCACAAAATGAATAATTCTACTTAATTTTTCTAACTGTAATACACAAACTACATCACAAAATGAATAGTTCTACTTAATTTTACTAACTGTAATACACAAACTACATCACAAAATGAATAATTCTACTTAATTTAACTAACTGTAATACACAAACTACATCACAAAATGAATAATTCTACTTAATTTTTCTAACTGTAATACACAAACTACATCATTCTAACTGTAATACACAAACTACATCAGAAAATGAATAATTCTACTTAATTTTACTAACTGTAATACACAAACTACATCACAAAATGAATAATTCTACTTAATTTTTCTAACTGTAATACACAAACTACATCACAAAATGAATAATTCTACTTAATTTATCTAACTGTAATACACAAACTACATCACAAAATGAATAATTCTACTTAATTTTTCTAACTGTAATACACAAACTACATCATTCTAACTGTAATACACAAACTACATCAGAAAATGAATAATTCTACTTAATTTTTCTAACTGTAATACACAAACTACATCACAAAATGAATAATTCTACTTAATTTTTCTAACTGTAATACACAAACTACATCACAAAATGAATAATTCTACTTAATTTAACTAACTGTAATACACAAACTACATCACAAAATGAATAATTCTACTTAATTTATCTAACTGTAATACACAAACTACATCACAAAATGAATAATTCTACTTAATTTTACTAACTGTAATACACAAACTACATCACAAAATGAATAATTCTACTTAATTTATCTAACTGTAATACACAAACTACATCACAAAATGAATAATTCTACTTAATTTTTCTAACTGTAATACACAAACTACATCACAAAATGAATAACTCTACTTAATTTTTCTAACTGTAATACACAAACACACTAAGTGCTACAAAGCAAACTGAAAATGAAATGTTAAACTGGGCAATATTTCTATGATAATGCCCAAAGTTTAGTCACAAAAAGCTGCAGTTCATTTAATTCTTGTTTCAGCTTGAAGAGATAAAACTTTCAAAATGTTAAAACTTTCATAGGATTCTGCCACTGATGTAAAAATAAAACAATAAACAACAACAAAAAACAAAATCCACGTCAACAAAAAAAGAGCTTTTAGTGAAACTAATAGAGATAAGTAGGGGGGAAGAGGCCAAAATCATAGATGTTGAATACCCTGTTGAGGGCACTTTCTCTTATCACACATCTGAAGGATTCGCCGTCATGTTGAAAGAGGTAAAACAAACATGTCCAGTTAAACTTCAGATGGACAACGAGATCATCAGCCACCTGCGTACGCTGAACGGCTGGTTGAAAGAGGTAAAAAAAAAAAAAGTCCAGTTACACTTCAGATGGACAATCTGATCACCGGCCGCGCGCATCCATTGACTGACTGTTGAAAGAGGTAAAAAAAAAAAGTCTAGTTACACTTTAGATGGACAACCTGATCACCGGCCGTACACCGGCACACGTATCCACACCCTGCTGTCATCTGCGGTGAAGGTAGTTGCAGCATCTGAAGAAAAGCCGAAGCGTGCAGCACGTTCAATTAAAATAGCCTTGTGAATGTAAAATTCATTTAGCCAAATAATTTTACTCTGAAAAATATTTTTGTTCATCTGTATGCCTATCTTTACAGTTGATTTTTTTAGGCTACCGGTATTCGTTTTGTTAATATCCATTTGGTGAAACAAGAAATCTTATATCTTCCTTTCTTTGAAATACGTTTTAAAAACTATTATGTCAGACTGATTTGCTTACAAAAGCAGTGAAAGTTTAATTCATTTTTATTTATTTATTTATTTTGGGTTCGGGCATGTAATTGCAGTTAATCTGTTGGGTCAGGTTCGGAAAAAAATGGCTACGAGCTGGGGCCGGATCGAGTCAGATTTTTTTAGGCCCGATTGCAACTCTACTGTGTAAATCACTTAAAATGCATATTTAAAACATTTTATCTACCCATCAGGTTTTGGAAGGTTTTCACATGTGGCAATACATCTCATGCAGACACACATGACAGATATATTAATATATAAGAACCAATTACTACAAAAGTGTTTTGTTTTTTCAGTTTTGAACTCACTAACTTTCACACATGCACTGCACTGCAGTGCTGAAATCTTCTATATATTCTCCAGAGAGTTGCATATAATAGGCATCAGAAAAGCATGACTTTGAGCAGATTATTCTTTTAATTCGTTTTTTTTTTATAAACTCAGGAGAATGTCGATGGATCCCAAGTTTGAACACAACAGATTACAGTTCAGAAGATTTGTTTTCCACTCTTGTTGATGTTACAGTGGCATATCCATGTAGAAGAAATATCACATATAAAAAAAACATTTCAATAACAGATGATTATGTGGTCTTGTCTTCTGTGTGGTCTTTTGCAGTTTGCATAACTTACTTTTTTGGTTATGTTCTGGGCCACACTATGTTGTATATTATATGTCTTGTGCATGTGTGAAAGAGGAAATATATTTAATATGTGGATCTGATATTGCAGATGTTGTTTATGGCTTCAAATATGGCATTCTTATGTTCTGCCAGTCTAACAGACACTGCCAAACCTTTGGTCAGTTTATAACCAGTAATCCTCTCATGCATATATCATGCATAGTGGTTCACATTCAAGAAATGGGCTTGCATAGTAATCAATGCACATAAAATTGTGACAAAAATAATAAAATAATTTAATAAAAAGAACACAGTTTAAAAAAAGGAGAGGGGAGCCTTCATTCACTGAGCTAAACAAAAGGTAATAGTTGTTTATTGAGTATACTGTGGCAATCAAGCCACCCTGGCATGCAACCACTGCTCTTCTTAAAATAAAATGTATTGTAAAGTATTCACATGAAGCATGTTGGTCTTTTGTTTTTGTGCAGATCAAGGCTGCAAACCAAAACTAAACAATTTCAGAGGCCTGAACAAACAAAACCAAGACAACCTCGGTCTCTGTTTTTCATTGTAACTGTGATGGAAGGATATTTGCCAAAGTCTGACTTTGCTGGAGAAAACTGAATCAATGATTTGTTACTGTGTGCATCCTCAAGACAAGGGGAAATATACAGTTTCATCAACAACTCTGACCTTTATTCGGCAGCTCACGTTTGAACTCTTCAGCTCTAAACAATAAACTGGATAATCAACCTCAAGATCTGGATTAATAAGAAAAAGCATACCGGTAATCTCTTTCTAGCTCTCACAGTATACACACCATGCCATTTGACATGTCTGCTGTCTTTATTTTCTGTATAAGAAAAGGAATCATGATACTCACAAATCCTTTACATATGGCTATGTTTTATTAGTGTGTGTGATGATTGTCAGACTAGGGCCATCCCTCAGTCTGGATAAATGTTTCCATGCTGCTTGGTTTTTGCTATTCACAGTTACTTACACCATAATATCTGGGAGATGAGGCCTCAGTCAAGGACAGCTTGGAAAGGAGATTGCTTTGGCTGCTCACAAATGTGCAAGCAAAGACTTCACGGGGGTGTGGGAATGAAAAAAATGGCATTGATTCACACATGATGAATAAACAATTTGAGATTTGCAAGAATGTAATCAGTGTCTCTGGAGCCATGTGAATTTTTTTTGTGTGTGTGTAGCACCCAAATTGGAGTGAAACATTAAAATAAGACAGATGCCTAAAACTTGAGTATAATATTTGGTCACTGGGCTGCAGATCAGCTTAACCTTTTTATTACAATTTGAAAGTTGGCAAATAAGTCAAATCCCAAAGCATAAAAACAAAAACAAAAAATCCTTGGAAAAGTAAATCTGCAGAGTTTTAAAAATAGACAGATTCAATGAGAGAAATTTAAAAAGTATTTGTCTTAGCATCAAAAAACATGCAATCCCAGTGAAAGGGGAGCAAAGGTTTTCTTTGGAAAGAGGAGGCTTTCACCCAGGGAGTGCGTATATTCGTCCAACACCTGTCACCTCTGTAAATCAAACAAGACACAAGAGGACACACAGGAAGCCTGATCTTGAATTCTTCCATTTCCATAACTGGACTGGGTAACAAGCAGATGACAGCACATGTGCTCTGTGCTTCATAAATCACAACAACTGGACAAAAAGGTTGAGCATTTTATTTTAATTAAAAGTCCCAGAAGACCCAATAAAATGATGAAGATAATGATGTATCTTGAAAACATGAAAACAGAAAAGGACATGGATGAGACAAGATTTGATCAGTCACTGGATGGATATGTTGGCATCCTTTCACCCCCATCTAACCTTTCACTGCTCCTCTTTGAACCCTTGACCCTGTTTGACCACACACAAGCACTCCATCAGCAGGGTCATGACCGCTTCTTAACCTTCTCTGCTGCTTCAGTGTTTCATACGTGTAAGTGCAAGGATATCTTCAACACATAACAATCTCCTTGTGAGCTTGACAGCAGTGGTCACCTTGTTTGGGCCAGTTACTATCGCAACGGTACCTAATTAAAAAAGGAGGCAAAGAGCCTGATAAAAATGGAACATGTCAATATAACTAGCACAAGAGCTGGGTGGTATAGTGTGGAAAAAAATCCATTTAAGTCACCTTTTGAAGGTTACCAACAAGGTCAGATGAAAATTAATTATGCATAAAGCTTCCAGATTTATTGGAATGGGTGAACGTGGGGTGAAAAATCTCTAGGGTCTCCATTTAGTCAGACCCATTTGTCCGAATGGAAAAACTCAGCACAGCAATAAGTCATGCATGAAATGTGTATCCATACCTTGCAAGGTAAAGCAACAAAGCATGCCCCAAGTTAAACATGTCCTATAGATGTAATTGGTTAAATAAATATGGGAGAGTACGATTCTGTTACATTTAAAACATCATCATGTGTTTCCCTGTTGAGGTAGGCGTTGATCGCCGCCATAACTTGAAAGCTAAGAGAGGTTTCCACTGGAACGAAAAATAAAATTGTGATTATTTGTTCTGCTGTTGCACACCTAACACTCCAAAAACCTCAGCGCTGAAATGTCAGGACCTGATTAGAGCAGCTCTGGACTTCATCCAAGCAAAGTTGTGATTCCTGCTGTGAAGTGTTGTGATAACTGTGATTTTCATCACCTCTGAAATCCACCTGTAAACTTTTTTACTTTAACCTTTTTTTTAACTTTTCCACGTTTATAGGGTAATGATCAGCGGGTGTTGTGTGACAAAGCTGTTCACTCTGCTGTCTAAAACTGAGGGGCAACGAACATGCCATAAGGTCAGTGCAGCCGAAAATTCAGTGATCCTACTATTATTACAGCCGTGCACTTGTTGGCGTGTGGAATGATTACATCTACTCTTGATATTCTCATGGTCATGACAATATGTCTTAGGAGGGAGTTTGTGTGCCTTAAAAATCAGTATGAAACTATATTTTAGGCTGCCTTTACAATAACAGTTCAGTTTTTAAAATTAAGCTATTTTCTGTTCACTATTCATATTCATTTACCTATTGTTTTTAAAATAAAATTTAATTGGATAAATTTGTATTTTGTTTTTAAGGTGACCTGTAAATTTGTCTATTGACAACGTGAAGATATACATTTTGGCTCATTTTGTAAATAGCCAATGGCTTCCTGTCAAATTCAGAATAGAATTCAAAATCTTCTAACCTACAAAGCCCTCAACAACCTAGCTCCATCTTACATTTAAGATCTTACAGTTTCATATTTTCCTAACAGAGCACTTCGCTCTCAGATTGCAGGCTTATTGCAGTTCCTAGAGTTTACAAAAGCAGAATGGGAGGAAGCTCTTCCAGTTATCAGGCTCCTCTCTTGTGGAACCAACTTCCAGTTTCTGTCCTCAAGGCTGACACATTGTCCAGTTTTAAGACTGGGATTAAGACTTTCCTTTTTGATAAATCCTAGTTAGAGTTGTCTTGTTATGCTATAGGTTTAGACTACTGGAAGACAAATTGACCTAATTTCTTATAACAAATTGTTGCAATTGATTAGTTTTCATTTGAAATAATTTATATCTTAAGTTGTGATTCTCTACCTGCCATTGTGTATATATTCCTCCTTCCTGTTTGTCTCAAAATTGAATTGAATATTTACATTTATCCAATGTTCAGTAATGCACACTGCCCTTGTTACATAAACTAATAAATTAAATTAAGCTAAAGTAACACTCCATACCTGCCTAATGCAGTTCATGTTTGCAGGGGAGCTTATTCAGATCAATGACCAAAAGATTGTTAATTAAACCAGTCACAGGTACAAGAGACAAACAACAATTTACTACTCACATCTGAAGGCAATTTTGAATCCCTAATTACACTAATACACATTTTTAGCATGTGGGAGGAAACTGGAGCACCCAAAAATAACAAAAAGGGAAAATTCTACAGAGAAGATTTGATTACAGGATCTTCTTGCTGTGAGGCAACGTTGCAACACTGTGCAGCCCTGCTCTGATTAATGCACATGTGTACCAGAGTGGTATGCATGTGTACAAAATGAGGACAAAAAATAACATTGTCTATTGTGGAAAAATTACCATATTTTCAGCTGTATACATTGCACCGTCCTATAAGTCGCATCAGTCCAAATATGTCTAATAAAGTGGAAAAATCCATAAGTATGTTGCTTCACAATATACGTCGCATCTATTATGCGTCACCGCTGATGTGTCGCGTTTGTTACGCAACACTGCTGACAACCCGGAAATGAAGGCTGAACCCAGAAATGTGGGCCGGTGTTGTGCCAAAAATCAATTGTCTGCCAAATGGCGGCCGCGGGAGCATGCACAGGAGGACTTTAACAAGATTTTAACAAGGTTAACATTTAAAAACTTTTTTTTTTTGCTCAAAATTAAAGTAGAGGTGTGTCTCAGTCTAACTTTTGCCTTAATGCACTTTGATGGTCATTTTTCATTCATTCAACCTTCATTTAAACAGGTCACAGTTATCCCAGTGAGCCTCAAGGCAGGGTATGGAAAGCCGATTATGTCTTTTTATTTTTTATTTTTTCATAGATGGCCTCCATTCTCACCTTATAGCCATCCTCTTCACACCATTATGATTTTTAAATAGGATAGAAAGAAAGGAAAGATGGAAAGCAAGACCAGAAAACATAACAAATACACACAGAAAGCACAAGGCAAACACACCCGACCGCCGCCCACAAACCTGCAAAGAACATGACAGAACACAATAACAAAACACATAAAAGACTTAGAATATTCATGGCTTTGCAGGAGATTTTTATAAATATATATACCTATACCTACATATATATACATACATACATACATACATACATACATACATACATACATACATACATACATACATACATACATACATACATACATACATACATACATACATACATACATACATACATACATACATACATACATACATACATACATACATACATACATACATACATACATACATACATATGCAGTTACATGCACATCTACATATCTACATACAATACCTGCATGTGCATCCCTGCATCTATTTGTGTGTGGTTGTGAGCATGCATAAGTGTATAAGGCTTCTCTAATAGAACATTTAATAGTGACTGCGAAGCATCAGAGACCCGACCCCCAAGACCCGAGCCAGACAGAGGGGACCAGAGCCCAAGACCCCAAGAGGGACCCTGAGCACGGAGCCCCCAGGGCCACCCAAACAGGATGAACCACTCGCCCACCCCCCAGATCTGACCATAGGGGAGAACCAGAAGAACCCCACCAGCGACTACACACAATGGCCCCCCGGGGCCAACAGCGACATACTCACAGGTCCCCGCCGGAACCCGCTGCACCGATGTAGCTCCAGGACTAGGCACCAAGGCCCGGTCACCGAGGACGCACACCCCTCAGACCCCAGCCCAACAGGACCAGAGGACCCGAGCCCCACCAGGCAGCTACCAGGCCGAGCCAACACACGCCCGGGGGCCCCAAGCGCACTGGCAGGCAAAGACACACCCCACTAGGGGGCCGCGTGGTAGGGGCGTGACACCAAGCAGACCCAGCTGTATCAAAGAGGGGGCGATTGTGTCATTAATAACCACTTTTACCTATTACATGATACAACGGCATGCCATATAACTTGAGTGCCATCTAGCGATTGAAAATGGTAGTGTTCAATATTTTCAGTCAGAATGAGTGAAAACGGTAATATCTCAGCCAAAAAGTTATTTATAAATATGGGTGGAAATCCATAAACACATTGCTTTGGTCTATAAGTTGCAGGGCATGCAAATTATGCAAAAAACACGACTTATAGTGTGAAAAGTATGGTATAGAAGGAAAGCAATTGTGAAAAATGTTGTACAGGTAAATGGAATCTGCTATCGCTAAACATTGCTGCACTTTAAAAAATAATAAAACAAACAAAAACATATTAATTCAAGACCATTTTTAGTTAATTGATTCCTTGAAATCACCTTAGACAAAACTGACATGAAATCAAAGTTTGCAGCATAATTATTTAATCAAATTTGCCATGGCCTAAGGAAAATCTGGCAAGCCTCCTTCGATCTCCACATACCAAGCTTTGAGAGGAATTTGTCGATTAGCAGGCTTGTGATTCCTGATACTGCACCTTGTCCAAATGTCACGGTTACTTTTGTTTGATGGGGGTCACGCTGTGATATATCCTCACAGCCATGACCTTTGACCCGGGGGTCTCTGGTGACCGCACAAAAGCAGTGAATGAGTGATCCAAACATGATGTGAGATTGCAGCAAAAAGGTTCACTGTTGACAATCATAAGCCATGTTGGCTCAGCATGGTCACACTCAAGGCTTTAATTTAATTTTAAATAATATGTTGCACAAGAGAAGTTGCATATCAAGTATCAAAACCCTTTGTTGAGTCAAGTAAGGACAATGATGGGGACATTAAATGTAATTAGAGGTTGAGTCAAAGAGGAAAAGAAAGCAAACAAAGGTAAACAATCGGCAGGTTTCACTCTTTTATTATGCTAACATAAATTACTTTTAACACACAGAGCAAGTTCTACATGCATATACCAGACGTGTGCTCACTGATGCAGAGGTCATGGTCCCTCAAGTGGTAAATCTTGCCATTCATCATAAATGCAAAACCAAATGCTAGAAGCACTCATCACAATGTTTTTACACAGATTACGTATCAGACTTTTATTGTACAAAAAAAAAAAAAGCAATTTGCTTATCAGCACTGTAAAGCAAACAAAAGTTGCAAGCATAATTAAAAAAATTGATTGAACACTGTTTTTCACCATTGTGGTTTTCGTGCTGGTCGTGGAACACTGGACCAGCTCTACACCCTCAACAGGGTCCTGGAGGGTGCGTGGGAGTTTGCCCAACCAGTTTACATGTGCTTTGTGGACTTGGAGAAGGCATTCGACCGCGTCCCTCGGGGGGTTCTGTGGGGGGTACTCCGGGAGTATGGGGTACCAGGCCCTTTGATAAGGGCTGTTAGGTCCCTGTACGACCGGTGTCAGAGCTTGGTCCGCATTGCCGGCAGTAAGTCAGGCTCGTTTCCGGTGAGAGTTGGACTCCGCCAAGGTTGCCCTTTGTCACCGATTCTGTTCATAACTTTTATGGACAGAATTTCTAGGCGCAGCCAAGGTGTTGAGAGGATCCGTTTTGGTGACCTTAGAATCGCTTCTCTGTTTTTTGCAGATGATGTGGTCCTACTGGCTTCATCAGTTCGTGATTTACAACTTTCACTGGAGCGGTTTGCAGCCGAGTGTGATGCGGCCGGGATGAGGATCAGTTCCTCCAAATCCGAGGCCATGGTCTTGAGCCGGAAAAGGGTAGCATGCCCTCTCCGGGTCGGGGAGGAGGTCCTGCCCCAAGTGGAGGAGTTTAAGTATCTCGGGATCTTGTTCACGAATGAGGGAAAACTGGAGCGTGAGATCGATAGGCGGATAGGTGCAGCGTCCGCAGTGAAGCGGGCGCTGTACCGGTCTGTCGTGGTGAAGAGAGAGCTGAGTCAAAAGGCAAAGCTCTCAATTTACCGATCGATCTACGTTCCCACCCTCATCTATGGTCATGAGCTTTGGGTTATGACCGAAAGAACAAGATCTCGGATACAAGCGGCTGAAATGAGTTTTCTCCGCAGGGTGGCTGGACTCTCCCTTAGAGATAGGGTGAGAAGCTCAGTCATCCGGGAGGGACTCGGAGTAGAGCCGCTGCTTCTCCACATCGAGAGGAGCCAGTTGAGGTGGCTCGGGCATCTGGTTAGGATGCCTCCTGGACGCCTCCCTGGTGAGGTGTTCCGGGCATGTCCCACCGGGAGGAGACCCAGAGGAAGACCCAGGACCGCTGGAGGGACTATGTTTCTCGGCTGGCCTGGGAACGCCTTGGGATTCCCCCGGAGGAGCTGCTCCAAGTGGCTGGGGAGAGGGAAGTCTGGGCCTCCCTACTGCTACCCCCGCGACCCGACCCCGGATAAGCGGAAGAGGATGGATGGATGGATGGATGGATGGATGTTTTTCACCATCAGCATAAATAGCTGTTGACTTTGTTAAAGGAGCTGCATGAGAGTTCCTTCATTCGGCTGAGGAAAAAAAATAAAGTGGCACTAAATAGTTGTAATGGATTTTTGGCAAAACGTTCATTTTATTTATTTACTTTTTTTGGTACACAACAGTATGAACCGTTCTTTGACTGACATGTCCACACATTTAACCTCAAATGGGCGCCTGACTAAATTAGTCTAAGTCTGCCTGCTTGATGTAGATTCTTGCCCACGCTTGACAAAGACCAAGTACACAGAGAGGAATACTGCTCTGTTTTAGTTGAAAAAGAAGAGATTAGTCTCACAAATGGAGTCTGTGTTTGAGATGTTTCCCTGAGGACATCATGCAATAAACCTGACCACAGTCTAAACACGTTCCATACAGATAAACCTTTTCAGATAACGTGCCATTCTGGTCTTGAAAACAAGTTTGTTGTGACTCCAAATGACCAATATTCTTTGTAGTTAGGATTTCAGGAAAGCCACATCACATGGTTGTCATATTTGTTGTAAAAAGTTATTTATTAATGTCCCAAAAATGTTGAGAACTAACTTAAAACTTGTGTTGAACGACTCTAAGTGGGACCAATGATGGGTGTAAAAAATATATATTTTTGTAACCTCATCATAAGTCACAGCTTAGCTTAGAGTTTTAGGTTTAAAAATTATTTGTCCTTCTACTCTGATAATGAATCAGGATAATCATTCATGGCCTAACTGCAGAGAGTAGCCGTGTTTCCATTAAGGTTTCTAGGTGCGCATTTTGAAATCTCGCAGCAGAAAAGCTTAATGGAAACGGCAAAATGCGAGGTTACTACCTGAAATGCGCTAAAAAGTTTATACGCTCGCTTGAGGTGGTTTTTGGGATTTGAGATGCGCTAAACGACAGATGGAAACACATTTTCCGACTCATTTCTGACGTAGCGAACATTCACGTCACGTGACGTTCAGCTGTTTCCGCTCCGGACAACATGTAACATCGCTAAAACTAGTTGGCATGACAGAATAAATACAACTCGCCCGATAGCAACACGTACCTGAAATATTCTCTCCATTTTGACGAGATGTGTGGCCGGGTTCTGTTTTCAACCGCTACTTCCTGTTTACTGTAGACATGCGCAGTGCTGACGTCTGACGTAATGACGCTGACGTCTGACGTAATGACGCTGACGTCTGACGTAATGACGCTGTGCGCGGCTTGGAAGAAGCGCTTCAAGCCAGTAGATGGAAACACTTCTGATCTGCATTAATTTGTATTTACATATTTGCGAGGTAGCTCAAATTTCGCAATTAAAATGGATGGAAACACGGTTAGTGAAAGCTGCTTTTTGATGCTGTTTAGATTAATGGACATATTATGGCCATAGGCTATCCTTACTGTTTTAAGGGTGGTGGGGGAAAGGAAACCAGCTTAATCCATCAGGATCAGTATATTAAGACCCAGACAGATTCAATTAAAGGAAAAAATATATGTATTTGCTTTAATAACACAATGTGGTAAAAGACACTAGACACTTAACGACTCACATTTCGACATGTGGGCAAACTCTTAATATGATGAGAAAGCAAACTTGAAGTCTGAGCATTGTTTCTTGACTTGCTTTGAAAAAAAATGCACATTGGGAAAGTGAAAAGTTGTAATTTTATAGATAAAAATGCAAAGCAAGTGATCTTAGCAGGAAGCAAATGTTGCTCTCAGTGTTTGTTCTGCAGTAAAAAATATCTGCCTCAACCTAACCTGGAGCAAAATGCTAATAGGTTTCAAACTGACATTGTTTAGTTGTCCGAATGCATAAGTCTTACCATACAGCCTGGGCCAGCTGCATAAATACGACCAATTGACCCAGAGGGACTATAGCTTCCATTTCATTGTAGAGCCCTGAGGCAGACAGTGAGAGACAAGCTAATGCGTTTAACTTCAAAACCTGAAAATGAAAATTGAAAGATCCACTTGTTGTTTCAGGACAATCTTATAGCCAAGTGGAGCCTCAAACACAGATGTGGAACAAGTGCACGTCTTTCAGAAGTAATTCTAAATCAAGATGGTATTTTATGAAGTAAAAAATAAATAGATATGGTGGTTTTATTTTCCAAAGGTTTAGAGAGAAACTATAACTGCATTTTATATTCCATGCTCTGTAGATAAGATAAGTTTTGGGAAAAGCTGGAAAAAAAAAAACTTTAGGAATTTTTAATATAAAATTAATACCAAGTAGCTGATGCACACAAGTCTGTTTGGGTAGCTTAACCTCAAGACTTGAATGAAACAAGGCAAAAACAGTTTGGCATGCAATCCTTCATAAAGCGGATGTTTTTGTTTAGCTTCTTGATGTAAATCCAAGCTGTTTAGAGAAGTACCGGTATTTGAATTTCATGGCCTTTTGAGTGAGCCATGACTGCTGTTCTCTCTTGTTTTCTCTGTTAAGCTGATGACTATGGCACTTATAGGTTGATGCATAAAAAGTAATAAGTACAGTCAGCTTTAAACTTTGCCAGTACATTTTTTTTAACTCGCAGTACATGTATAACTACGATTGAGCCAAAATAGACCAAGCCATTTTCTTTCACCACATTGTAAAAAACAAGAAATGTTACTGCTTGATAAGAAGATAAAATAGATCAACTTTAACATAGCTTACAGTTTATTTCACAATTTCTGAAGGTGTTATCTGTGTAATTATGGACATCTCCTCTAACCCACTTAGTCGAAGACAAAGCATTTACAAGACATTCAGTGAGTCAGTTTTGAGTAGTGCCAGATTTCATTATGCATACCTTGGTGTATGACTACCAGTAATTTAAATCAACGTTTTACTTACAGTATTTGTTACATCTTTTAAACACATAAGCCTGCTCTGTTTTTATTGAGTGTTGTGAAATACAAAACAGAACAATGAGACAAACAGGATTTCTAAAACAAGCTGGACATAAACTGTTGAAATGGTCATTGCTAATTAATAGGATCCAAGTAGAAACCAATCTTACTGAAAGACTGGTGAATTATTACTACTGTTTTCATTCAATACTACTGTTTAAATTTATTACTACTGTTACATTTACACTACTTTTTATATCTACACTACTGCTGATATATATATATATATATATATATATATTTTTTTTTTTACTAGCCTTATTGCATATGCCACTTTACCTCTATACCAATATCAACTACCTCATACATATACTGTGTACATAAACTTCATATGCTGCTTTGTCACTCTATTACAAATGTCAATGCCAGAACTTTCATTTTATTTTATAGATATACTTTTTACACTTTTATACTACTATGCAAAAAACTCAGGACAGTATTACACTTTTGTTATTTCATTTTATGCTTATGTTTATTAAATGTTTAGTGTTTTAGTGTTGGTGTAACTTTTCATACTTTCATACTACTACTATGCAAAAACTACTATGCAAAAACTCAGGACAGTATTACACTTTTATTATTTCATTTTATGCTTATGTTTATTAAATGTTTTAGTGTTTTAGTGTTTAAATGTTTACTGTTGCACCGAGGGACAGAGAGAAATGCAATTTCAATCCTGTGTATGTCCTGTACATATTGCAGTTTTGACAATAAAGTTGACTTTGACTTTGAAGTCCACAGAAAGACACAATCTCCAACCAGCTCACATTTTAATGGTCAGCCAACATCAGAACAGTAGATTATCACAACTTCTGGACCACAACAGTTTATACTTTTATCAGATGTAACTTGGACCCTGTGCACACAATTTTGTTCCACCACATGCACCACCTATGATTTGAATGACAATGAAGAAAAATCTGAGTTTGCATACTGACTTCATTTTTGTCTTCTTGTGCACCTTTTAGGTAACATTTTGCAACTTTTTGCTTTTAGCAACCATTCTGCTCCTTTATCTTTTAGCTATTATTCTGCTATTTTTTAGCTTTGAGATATTTTTTGGCTACTCTGTCTAAATACAGTCTATTTTTGCTGAAAATGTTTGGCAGAGACAGAACCGCCAGCTCGTCTGAGGCAGCAGTGGCCAAAGTGGTTCAAAACAGTGGTTGTTTTGAGAAACTTTGGCAATGACTGTGTTGTGGTGTTGCTAATACGTAGGTGTAGAATCAGAGTGCTGCAGACAGAGCTCACTTCATAACACCATGCTTTATTCAACTTCTTCCAACTCTTCTTCTCCTCTCCAAATCCTGTTCTCTCCCTACTCGGAGGTTCCCCTGCTGTCAGTCTTATGCAATTACAGGACACAATTTTGTACAGTAACCTGACAGCAGAAAATCAAAGTAATCAAATTATCATTTCTGTAAGCCAACAGTAATATGAAAATTTACCCTTTTAACCCTTTGCATTACAGTATGAACAGTAGTAAATTTACTTGTCTTACAGAACAGTATGAACAGGAATAGTTTACACTTTTTTCACTCTAACTTACAAAACCTGACAACCAGCTTGGTGCATTTCTATCTCTTTGACTTCTTCTCAACACAGCAAGCGGTTCATCAGTATTTCCTGGCAGTGCATATGTATCGAGTACAGTATCATCATTTTGTTCTGCAGCACGTAAGATTTGTTTTGGGAAGAGTGCAAGTTTTGAAGCATTCCACTTGCGCCCATCACTCAGTAAGAAAGTATTTGGTCCAACTTTCTTCATTACAGTACGTGGTTCTGTGAATCTGGAAGATCCTTTGGAAACGTGATCCGGTCTGCGAACACGAACAGTGTCCCCCACGTTGAATGTTGGTACTTTAGCTCTCATTTTCTTGTCAGTATATTCCTTCATTTTGTTTTGCTTTTGTTTCACCCTCTGTTGTATTTGAGCTTGGCTTTTGCTCTTCAGTTCTACTGGGAGTATGTTTAACTTGGTACGCATCTTTCTGTTCCTCAGTAGTTCAAATGGAGTAGCTCCGGTAGTTGCATGCGGAGTAGCTCGGTAGTTGTGAAGGAATTCAGTGACAGCTTCCTTCCATGAGCTGTGACTTCTTTCAGCTGTTTGTATGCAGTCTTTAAGCACTCTGTTAAATCTTTCCACAGCACCATTTGCTCTGGGATAATATACACTTGACTTTAAGTGCTGTATCTCTCTCTCTCTCAGAAAAGTACTAAACGCATGCGAAGTAAACTGAGTACCATTATCTGAAACAAGATACATTGGATTACCCTCTCGACTGAACACAGTTGTTAGGACACTCAGTATTACGTCTGTAGTAACAGTAGGAGCGAATGCAACCTCAGGCCATTTGCTGTAGTAGTCTGTTAGCACAATAGCATAACGGCAGTCCCATTTAGCATTTTCAAACGGACCTGTAATGTCTATTGCAACTTTTTCCCATGGTTTGCTAGGAAATTCAACAGGAGTAAGTGGAGCAGTAGTAGTTATTTGTTGCACTGGAACAGCATTCGGCAACATCTGTACTTTATGTATGAAATTTTTATCATAACCAACTTCCCTAACTGACATTCCTGGAGAATGTTCTGAAGCAGTATTTGTTAAAGCTGGCTGAACCATAGAGGTAGTAGAAGTAGCAGTAGCAGTAGCAATTTGTCGTCCCTCAAGCTTCATTTGTAATGCTTGGAATAAATCTAAACCCAGCAGAGCAGCACCTGACTGAACAACAATAAGAGTACCTTCAGTAAAAATACCATCATGAGAAATAGTAGCTTTTAAGCACCCTTTCACAGCAATTTTCTCTTTTGCATAAGTAACAAGAGTAACTGTAGGTTCAGTTAGTACACAGTCATAAAAGTAGGTGTGGTAGATCTCTTCTGGTATAATGGACACTGATGAGCCTGTATCCACAATCAGCTCAACATCTGTACCTCGTCCATTAACAGTCACTTGAACGGTGCAGAGAATCTTGTCTTGTACAGCATTGTTCATGTAAAGGACTGTGGCTTCATTAACGACGACTTCACGTACCTCCTTTTGAGTCGAACGGCAAACACGTGAAAAATGACCCACTTTACCACACTCGTTGCATGTCGTTTTAGCAGCAGGGCATGAAGGGTGGTTAGCAAGATGGTCGAAGGATCCACAGCGGAAGCAGGAACGGCGTGTAGTAGCAGCAAGTTGAGTCGTGGAAGCAGCATGGTCCCGCGGCGTCCTCCTCGCGTCCCAGCGGCGGCTTGACTTCGGCTGTCTTTGTACGGCCCTCACGGGAGCTGAAGCGTTAGCAGCGTTAGCATCAGACAGTACAGCCCTCACGGGAACAGAAATGCTAGCAGCGGTAGCATCAGAAAGTACGTTAGCATCTCTTAATCCACTCTCAATTTGTAGCGCCAACGTAGTAGCTTTAGCAAGAGTTAGCTCTGGTTCGAGTAACAGTCTGTCTCTGATTCGAGTATTAGCAACACGCTCTATCAGTTGATCACGTAGCATTTGTTCCTCCATGTTTCCAAAGTCACATGTGGCAGCTAACTCACGCAGAGAAGCTAAGAATTGTTGTACCTTTTCATCCGGCCTCTGTACACGTTGTCGAAACTTGTGACGTTCAGCAATGACGTTCACCTTCGGGACGAAATGTTCTTTAAGGGCAGCAATAGCAGAAGCGAACGTGGTCCCGGTATTCGGCAAGCTGTAGAAAAGTCTTTGTCCTTCCGTACCCAACGCATGGAGCAGAACCGCACGCTTTCTGGCATCAGGCCAGCCATCTCCCAACGCGGCTATCACTAGCATGTAGTTGTCGAACATCTTTAGCCACGTTGGAAACGGTATTGTCGGTTCACCTGGGCACGGCATGAATGGAGCAGGCAAAGGCACAGAAAGATCCCATCCTCGTCGCCAATGTTGTGGTGTTGCTAATACGTAGGTGTAGAATCAGAGTACTGCAGACAGAGCTCACTTCATAACACCATGCTTTATTCAACTTCTTCCAACTCTTCTTCTCCTCTCCACATCCTGTTCTCTCCCTACTCGGAGGTTCCCCTGCTGTCAGTCTTATGCAATTGCAGGACACAGCAGACTGCCTCCAACAAGCTGGTGGTGGAGAGGGTGGACTCCAGAAACCATCTTAGCACCATCAAACTGGTTGACCCACTATGTGAAAGTGCTTTTAAGACTGAGTTTGTTGTGGCTCATCAAAATGATGAAGTCTTTTGGATGACAGACAAAACGTTTCAATGAAAGAAACTTTCCAGAGGACCTGCGTTAACTTTGCTGGATTTTTTTTAACCTGGATTATTGAAAATGAACTTTGATGAAATTGAAGGAGTTGTTGAGCCATTGTACCCTTAATCTGTCATTTCAATCAGGTGTATTTCCAGAAAGAATGAAGGTAGCTAAAGTCATTCTGCTATATAAAGCTGGAGATAAAATATTTTTTCCACTAATTATTGACCAGTAGCATTATTGTCACAATTTTCAAAAGTACTTGAAAAAGTGTAAATAAATAAAATGGACAACTTTATAGATCATGGTAAATTTATAATGGTTAGTCAATATGGGTTTAGATCCTCAAGATTCACCACCATGACACTTACAGAATTATTACAAAACATACTTTGTATTTACAGGTGTAGACGGACAATAATTTACAGTTGGAATTTACATTGACTTACAAAAAGGATTTGATGCCATTAATCATGACCCATTAAAGGTGCTATGTGTAACTTTCTGTAGAGTGCAGAACTTAGAAAAATTTTCAACAGGCAAAGCATTCTGATCCCTACCCCTCAGAGCCATATATGGCTCTGAGGGGGAGGCTCTGCTGAAATTCAAATTCAAGCTCTGTTTTTATTGGCTGATTCAAATTCAAGCTCTGTTTTTATTGGCTGGTTACAAACTCTGTTTTTATTGGCTGGTTAAGGACGGGTCACTCTGTGTTTTTAGTGTTTTTATAAATGCTGATAGAGAAGCAAGGGGACTATAGTTTTTTTCAGAGATTACTTTGTCTAACATCAGTCTGTCAGTAGATAGTGACAGAGTGAAGAAATATGTTAAAAATATATTGTTAGAAAAGTTACAGACTGCATTACAAAGTTACATAGTGCAGCTTTAAATAACAAGATGGAGAGGTATGAGGTCGGGGGGTGCTCTTGACTGGCTAAAAAGCTATACACTATTGTGGTACTAATCTCAAGACGTTGTGCAAATGGGATGCCACAGGTCATCATGCTTGGACATTACTTCGGGTGTCCCACAAGGGTCAGTTTTGGGGCCAAAAATGTTTATACTGTTCATAAATGATACTTGTAAAGTGTCTAAATTACTGACGTTTATTGTTTTTTTCGAATGACACAAAAGTTTTTGTGCACTTGGTACAACCTGCAGTAGAGTTGCATTTGGGCTAAATAAACCCGGCCCGTAGTTTTTTTGTTTTTTTTTCTAGCCCTACCCAGACTCAATGGATTACTGGTAATTAAGCTTTTACTGCTTTTGTAAGCAAATCAGTTTGACATGATAGTATTAAAAATGTAACGAAAGGAAGATATGATTTCTTTTTATTAACAAGTCACTAAATGGATATTAACATACAAAAGGAATAGCCTAAAAAAATCAACTCTAACAATAGGCAGATGAACAAGAATATTTTAGAGCAAAATTATTTGGACAAATATAGAACAAGGCTATTTCAATTGAACGTGCAGCTCACTTTGGCTTTTGTAGATTCTGCTACTTCCTTCACAGCAGATGAGAGCAGGTGTGGAGACGCACGCATCTGGCAATCAGCTAATTGATCCATCTATTCATCCATCCATCCATTAACTTTACCCGCTTTTTCCTCTTTGGGTAGTGGGAGTTGCTGGTGCCCATGTCCAGCAGTCACCGTTCGAATGGCGGGGTACACCCAGGACAGATCGCAAGTCCATTTTAACCGGCGAATCAGTGGCCGGTGACAGGTATCCATCTGAGCTTAATGTGCCTTTTTTAAACCTCTTTAAAACCGGCCGGTCGGACCTGCCTCCTCCTCAACAAGTAGATTAACACAACTTTATATCGTGCATTTAGTTTTCTTTGTCCTGTTTAATTCGTAAAACCACAGAAGATTGAGCCCACGTGCACAATTTAAAAAAAAAAAATTTTATTCAACCTTTATTTATACAGGCTAGCCTCGTTGAGCCACGGGGACTCATTTACAAGAGGGACCTGTCTCACTCACACCCAGGGTCAATTTAGAGTTACCAATCAGCCTAACATGCATGTTTTTGGACTGTGGGAGGAAACCGGAGCACCCGGAGAAAACCCACGCATGCACGGAGAGAACATGCAAACTCCACCCAGAAAGGCCCCCGGACCGGGATTTGAACCGGGGATCTGCTCACTGAGAGGCAGCAGCTCTACCAGTTGTGCCACCGTGCTGCCATAAATAAATTATTGCACAGTGCCAGCAATATCTTCCACAGTCTAACTGCTGAACTGTTCTTTCTTTCTTTATCCTCTCAACATATAAACTTACTACCTCCTCCTCTACAAGAGGTTAAATATATTTCTGTCAGTATTATATTTGTTATGCTTCTGAAAGTTGTGTACACCTACGGTCTGCAGTATAAATGCATATTAAACCGATGCAAAACCGCATCAAAGCCCGAGACTGGCCCAACCCGCACATTAATCACATTATAACGACCCAGACCGGCCCTAATCTGGGTCGGTCCGGGATGGGTTTTGGGTTAGAAAGGACAGCTCTAACCTGCAGCAGCTTTTAGAAATGTTTGAGAGGGAAATGAGTAGATTAAAATATTGGTTCATTAAAAACAAGTTATCTCTAAATTTAATTAAGTAAAACAATGCTTTTTGGGAATAGGCTATATGCCACGGGTAGTTGTGACGTACCTCCGTTAAAATATCGGCCACATCCCGCACTTCCGGTTCCTATCCACTGCCGTTGTTGTTAGCGTTAGCTCCTAGTAGCAGACCATGACAATGACCCGAAACAGGAAGCGGCTGCGCGCTACTGGCACTACACGTGAATTTCGTTGTGTCCACCCACCGGTGGGTAAAGCTGTTCCGAGTGGGGGTCAGGGCGACAATTTATCACGGCTATCCATAGGGGGAACGTCGCCATATATTTATATGGATTTATATGTGTATAGAGTTATTATTGGTGTGTATGTAGATGTTTTATTAATTGTATTTAGTCATTTATGTTTGTGTCATTCCCACTAACCGGAAGTGCGCGGTCCGGCTCGTGAATGCGGAAGTGCTAACGGAAGTCCGTGGCATATAGTCTATTGGAAAACTAATATAGACATTAGGCTGGAAATTGATCATGTAAATATAGAACAGATATTTCTACATATTGTACAGGTATGTATGCCTTATGGTGTAGTCACACCAAGCAGCGTTTGAGCAGCAGGAGCGTCCAGTTTACATGTAAAGTCAATGGTGGACGCGCTTCCAGCCACGTCTTGGCGTCTGGCGTCAGGTCGCGTGCGTGTTGAGCGTGCTGGGAAGCGTTTTTCCGTGCACGTGAACCGGCTTCAGCCTCCAAACCGCGCATTCAACATGCTGAAGATTTTGCGGTTCAAACTTTCAAACGCCGCTCAACTCTACCTGATTGGTTGGTGTGTCAACCAATCAGGGAGAGTCGGGGGAGAAGAGAGGGGGTCAGGGGGAGAGTCCCTATGTGACGCGGAAACGAGGGTGCGCGCGCACTATGTGACGTATTGTTTTTGGGACACAGAAAAGACCCGCGAGGTCGTGTACTATGGAAGAGAAACTCATTGTAGCTGTGTGTTCGCGACAAGTCCTTCACGACCAGTCAAGTCTGCTCCACAGAGACGGAAATAAAAAGCTCCTCCTCGCCTGGCGGAGTGCGCAGGACTCTGTATACCGGTAAGCTCCTCCCACACACCCAGCAGCTGTTTCGCGTTCTGGCGTTCAGCTCTGAACACGCTGCATTCACAAGTGCGTCCACTTGCGTGCGTGAGGAGCTTTTTGGAGGTTGAAAAGCTGTTCGGTGTAACCACACCCTTATGGATGCCTTCGACTTCTTGGAGAGTTTATTGGCACGTTGTACTGGTCTTGAGTTCTTGTTAAAGCAGGTGAGTGAAAGACACGGTCTATGTTTATGTATTCACGTTCTTAAATCTCTCGACATTGGAATTATTTTGACCATGCAATCAAATGTTAAAGGGACTGTGCTGATAGTGCCTTTCTAGTTATCTAGTTAACTAGACTACTCAAAGCACGTTCATACACAAATGTAACACACATCTGAGGTAATGAGGGACTGAGTTTAAAATTTGAGTTTAGAGTTTAGGACTGAGTTTGTTTGCAGAAGCTCAGACTGAAGAAGTATTTTGAATAAAAGATGAAACGTTGGAACAAAGAAGAATCTGTACAGAGGAACGGACTTAAAGACCGTGTAAAGTGAATTTCAACATTTTCTTCAATAAACATTATAAATGTCATAATTGTAATCTTGTAAATGAGTAAAAAGTCTCAAAATTGTAGCTCAATTAATTTTGGAGTTATAGATGAAACTGTGTATAAAGATATGTCTTTTTCAGGATTTTTTAGGCGTGGTTTAAACGGGACCGCGTTTCGTCACGCGGTCCTCATTAGTATAGCCCCACCCCCTGCAGCTCCAGCCGTATAAATTCACCTCGGTGGAGCCGTTCACTCGCGAATCGCAGATAGCATCAGATAGCAATAGCATAGATATTTTGTTCATTGTTAGCTAGCTAATCAATTATGCCTCGTTCGTGCATCTTCCCTGGATGTCGCAATGGTCAGGGCACCCGTACAAATCATAACATGTTTTTATACCGCGTGGTTTTATACCGAGTATCTGTAGTGCCTGGATAGGTCAATGGATAAAGCGCTTGCCTTCCGTCCCAAACTCCACGGGTTCAATTCCCATGCATGGTACAACTCTTTTTTTTTTTTTTATTCATTCCAGATTAAAAACACACAAGAAAACTATTTACAAAAACAGCGTAACTCTTGGAAAAAGTAGCTGCTGTTACAGACAGAACTCAGATAAAAACAGAGCAGGTTTACTGGCTCTGCTGTCTGCCTCTCCACAGTCAGCTCAGGAGCAGGACACGAGCGCAGCTGCGCTGAAACCACGCCCACGCACTGACACGCCCCCAGCGTTCCAGGGCAAGGCAAAATCATGTTTTTTCATGATTTTTGAGACTTAATTTTATAAGGTAAACAATGTTTTTAATCAGTCAGATTTATATGGGTGATTAATAACACATATTTATGCCATGTGACAAACTAAAAACACATTTAATTTCACTTTACATGGTCTTTAACCTTAGATAATGAGGGGTTTAGTGTATTGCCAAAGGATATTATATGTGACTGCATACTGAGGTTTGATTCTACCAATCAAACCAGACTATCTCTTTAGAGGATGACTGTTCTAACCACTGCAACACAGCAAAGCATAAACTGCAATTTATCACTTATGGCCCTTTTCCATTAATGGTATAGCCCGCCCTGGGCTGCCACCTTACCGTGGTGGAGGGGTTTGAGTGTCCCAATGATCCTAGGAGCTATGCTGTCAGGGGCTTCATGCCCCTAGTAGGGTCACCCAAGGCAGACAGGTCCTAGGTGAGGGACCAGACAAAGTGCAGCCCGAAGACCCCTTATGATGAGTAAAATAAATGGACAAAATGTTCCCTCGCCCGGACGCGGGTCACCGGGGCCCCACTCTGGAGCCAGGCCCGGAGGTGGGGCACGTTGGCGAGCGCCTGGTGGCCGGGCTTTCACCCATGGAGCTCGGCCGGGCACAGCCCGAAGAGGAGACGTGGGTCCCCCTTCCCATGGGCTCACCACCTATGGGAGGGGCCAAAGGGGTCGGGTGCAATGTGGGATGGGTGGTGGCCGAGGGCGGGGACCCTGGCGGTCTGATCCTCGGCTACAGAAGCTGGCCATTGGGACATGGAATGTCACCTCTCTGGTGGGGAAGGAGCCTGAGCTAGTGTGTGAGGTTGAGAGGTTCCGGCTAGAAATAGTCGGACTCACCTCAACGCATGGCTCTGGCTCTGGAACCAGTTTCCTTGAGAGGGGTTGGACACTCTTCTACTCTGGAGTTGCCCCTGGTGAGAGGCGCCGAGCAGGAGTGGGCATACTTGTTGCCCCCCATCTTGGTGCCTGTACGTTGGGGTTCACCCCGGTGAACGAGAGGGTAGCCTCCCTTCGCCTACGTGTGGGGGGACGGGCTCTGACTGTTGTTTGTGCCTATGCGCCAAACGGCAGCGCAGATTACCCACCCTTTTTGGAGTCCTTGGAGGGGGTATTGGAGAGTGCGCCTCCTGGGGACTCCCTTGTTCTACTGGGGGACTTCAACGCTCACGTGGGCAATGACAGTGAGACCTGGAGGGGTGTGGTTGGGAGGAACGGCCCCCCTGATCTGAACCCGAGTGGTGTTCTGTTATTGGACTTCTGTGCTCGTCATGGATTGTCCATAACGAACACCATGTTCAGGCATAAGGGTGTCCATATGTGCTCTTGGCACCAGGACACCCTAGGTCGCAGTTCGATGATCGACTTTGTTGTCGTCTCATCTGATCTGCGGCCGCATGTCCTGGACACTCGGGTGAAGAGAGGGGCGGAGCTGTCAACTGACCACTACCTGGTGGTGAGTTGGCTCCGATGGTGGGGGAGGATGCCGGTCAGACCTGGCAGACCCAAACGTATTGTGAGGGTCTGCTGGGAACGTCTGGCAGAGTCTCCCGTAAGACGGAGCTTTAACTCCCACCTCCGGGAGAGCTTTGAACACGTTCCGAGGGAGGCGGGGGACATTGAGTCCGAGTGGGCCATGTTCCGCGCCTCTATTGTCGAGGCAGCTTATCAGAGTTGTGGCCGCAAGGTTGTTGGTGCCTGTCGTGGTGGCAACCCTCGAACCCGGTGGTGGACACCGGCGGTGAGGGATGCTGTCAGGCTGAAGAAGGAGTCCTATTGGGCCTTTTTGGCCTGTGGGACCCCGGAAGCAGCAGATAGGTACCGACAGTCCAAGCGGCATGCGGCTCGGGTGGTTGCTGAGGCAAAAACTCGGGCGTGGGAGGAGTTCGGAGAGGCCATGGAGAATGACTTCTGTACGGCTTCGAGGCGATTCTGGTCCACCATCCGGCGTCACAGGGGGGGAAATCTCTGGAGCTGAGGTCACCGAGGTGGTTAAAAAGTTCCGTGGTGGCAGGGCTCCAGGGGTGGATGAGATTCACCCTGAGTTCCTTAAGGCTCTGGATGTTGTGGGGTTGTGTTGGCTTACGCAACTCTGCAATATCGCGTGGACATTGGGGGCAGTTCCCTTGGATTGGCAGACTGGGGTGGTGGTTCCCCTATTCAAAAAGGGGGACCGTAGGGTGTGTTCCAACTATAGGGGGATCACACTCTTAAGCCTCCCTGGTAAGGTCTATTCAGGGGTTCTGGAGAGGAGGGTCCATCGGATAGTCGAACCTCGGATTCAGGAGGAGCAGTGTGGTTTTCGTGCTGGTCGTGGAACACTGGACCAGCTCTACACCCTCAACAGGGTCCTGGAGGGCGCGTGGGAGTTTGCCCAACCAGTTTACATGTGCTTTGTGGACTTGGAAAAGGCATTCGACCGCGTCCCTCGGGGGGTTCTGTGGGGGGTACTCCGGGAGTATGGGGTACCAGGCCCATTGATATGGGCTGTTAGGTCCCTGTACGACCGGTGTCAGAGCTTGGTCCGCATTGCCGGTAGTAAGTCAGGCTCGTTTCCAGTGAGAGTTGGACTCCGCCAAGGTTGCCCTTTGTCACCGATTCTGTTCATAACTTTTATGGACAGAATTTCTAGGCGCAGCCAAGGTGTTGAGAGGATCCGTTTTGGTGGCCTTAGAATCGCTTCTCTGTTTTTTGCAGATGATGTGGTCCTGTTGGCTTCATCAGATCGTGATCTACAGCTTTCGCTGGAGCGGTTTGCAGCCGAGTGTGATGCGGCCGGGATGAGGATCAGTTCCTCCAAATCCGAGGCCATGGTCTTGAGCCGGAAAAGGGTAGCATGCCCTCTCCGGGTCGGGGATGAGGTCCTGCCCCAAGTGGAGGAGTTTAAGTATCTCGGGGTCTTGTTCACGAATGAGGGAAAACTGGAGCGTGAGATCGATAGGCGGATAGGTGCAGCATCCGCAGTGAAGCGGGCGCTGTACCGGTCTGTCGTGGTGAAGAGAGAGCTGAGTCGAAAGGCAAAGCTCTCAATTTACCGATCGATCTACGTTCCCACCCTCATCTATGGTCATGAGCTTTGGGTTGTGACCGAAAGAACGAGATCTCGGATACAAGCGGCTGAAATGAGTTTTCTCCGCAGGGTGTCTGGACTCTCCCTTAGAGATAGGGTGAGAAGCTCAGTCATCCGGGAGGGACTCGGAGTAGAGCCGCTGCTTCTCCACATCGAGAGGAGCCAGTTGAGGTGGCTCGGGCATCTGGTTAGGATGCCTCCTGGACGCCTCCCTGGTGAGGTGTTCCGGGCATGTCCCACCGGGAGGAGACCCAGAGGAAGACCCAGGACACGCTGGAGGGACTATGTTTCTCGGCTGGCCTGGGAACGCCTTGGGATTCCCCCAGAGGAGCTGCTCCATGTGGCTGGGGAGAGGGAAGTCTGGGCCTCCCTACTTAGGCTGCTACCCCCGCGACCCGACCCCGGATAAGCGGACGAAAATGGATGGATGGATGGATGGATGGTATAGCACGGTTCAACTAGTCCCAGCACGGTTCCAAGGCTTTTCAACCAGCAACGGTTCATGGAACCAGTCCCTTTTTCAGGATCCATTTCTCTGGGATTCAACCCGTGCAGAACTGGCACTAAAATGTGATGTCAGAACAATGTCTGTCACTGATTGGTCAGGGGGTGGAGTCAATGGTTGTTTGAGAAACTTTTATAACAACCTGATCAGCCATTTGCAATAACTCGAAATTGAGGAGAGACTGGATCCATTTTTAAGATTTTAAAAACAATAATGACAACAACGTGTTCTAATGCTGAAGTGTAGGTGTTTTTGGTGCTTGGTGGCTGGCAACAACATTCAGAGTGAGCTAAATGGATCTCCGCCGGTTTCCCCCGGGTCCTCTCCACCAGAGCCTCGGAACCCCCTCAGGCCAGGCAGGGTGTCATCTCCCCAGTTCCAAGCTCTGCCGGTCACCGCGGAAGATCCTCAGAGCTACAGACCATCAGGAGCAGAGCTCTGGCCTCACGTACTCCAGAAGGCCGGACCGGGACATGCCTGGGACGGATGTTGGAAACTGCTTTTTAAAACATTTTATGTATAAAAAAAGATTTATTGAAAAAAAAAGTCATTTATAGATGGCCTCCCTTCTAACCTCACAGCCATCCTCTTCACACCAATATCATTTTTTTAGAAAGAAAGGAAAAGACAGAAAGTAAGACCACAAAAAAATTCACAAAAATAGCACAACGCAAACACACCCAACTGCCATCTGCAATCCTGCGAAGTACAGGACAGAACACAGCAACAAAACACATATGCACAAAAGACATATAATATCCATGACTTTGCAGTAGATTATTATACACACACACACACATATACACATACATACATTCATAGTCAGTCATATACCCATCTACATATCTACATACGATACCTGCGTGTGTATCCCTGCATCTATAAGTGTGTGGTTGTAAGCATGCATAAATGAATGAGGCTTCTCTAATAGAACATTCAATAGTGACCGTGAAGCATCAGAGATCCGCCCCCCAAGACCCGAGGCAGACAAATGGGGGTACCAGAGTCCAAGACCCCAAGAAGGACCCCGAGCTCAGAGCCCCCAGGGCCACCCGAACAGGACAAACCACTCACCCACCCCCCAGATCCGACCACAGGGGAGAACCTGGAGAGCCCCACCAGCGACCACACACAATGACCCCCAGGGGCCAACAGCGACAAACTCACAAGACCACACCGGAGCCCGCCGCACCACCCCAGGCGCCCAGGACCGGGCACCAGGGACGCCCACCCCCCAGGCCCAGACCCGACAGGACCAGAGGACCCCAGCCCCACCAGGCAGCCACCAGGCCGGGCCGACACACGCCCAAGTGCCCAACCCCTGACGCCGAGGGCCCCAAGCACGCCGGCAGGCAAGGGCACACCCCGCCAGGGGCCACATGGTAGGAGCACAACACCGAGTAGCCTCAGATGTATCAGAGAGGGGGCAGCCTAAGTCCCAGCCTGACAATCAAACATTCATAAACAGACACACTCACTCAGACCCACCCTCATCCTCACCCCCACTCACACAAATACTGTACAAACAACAACGACACGTTCCATTCATAATCCTGATACACACTCTACACCACCCAGGCCCAAGACATGCACCTGCCCCCCACATGGGGCAGCCCACACCCAAACCCAGGAGGTAGGCCCATTCATTCTGGGGTGGAGAGTAGCAGACATCCAAGATTCGGCCCAACCTGCGCCCCGCCGGCAGGACAGGACACCCGAGCCCAAGCAGCCCCAGGGAGAGCGCAATGCCAGCCCTGTCCACCGTGAACCCTCACGCCCCGAATCCTCCCATAGTCCAGGATAAAACCCGACGGCCTGCCATCTTACCGGACCTCACCCCCAGAATGGCCGCCAGGGAACCAGGGGGTGAAAAAAATTAATTAATTAACAAACCTAGACCCCGACACACACACCCCCGTCCCCAAATGTGCGTCTGATGTGTGTTGTTGTAAAGTGCACTTGAAAAAGGTAAGAGAAGGAGCAAAGGCTGACAATGCCAGTTCCCCTCCACCCCAACTCTAACCCAAGCCCTTATTGTCTAAATGCATAATTGTGAGTGAGCACAGGCACAGGAGGCGAGGGTGGTGTCATCTCACCACCCATAACCATAGTGCTCACCCCAAATTCCTATATGTAAATTTTATGAGGATGTTTATGAGTGAATGTCTAAGGTGTATAATAAAATTGAGTCCCAGGTGGTTCTGAACAACAGAGATGTAAAAACGTTGCAGCACACCCGAGTCTCAAAATCCCTACATGTATTAATTTGAAATGAAGAGGGCGGAGGTGCGCGGTGAGGGATGGGGAGAAAATAACTGCAGGAACAAATGCTCCCGCAGCGAGTCAGCTCCCCCGCTGACCCTACATACCCCCCCAGTTCGCCAAGGTCCACCCAAGGAGCGAGGCCAAAACACCTCTCCGACCGCCAGGCCCATTGAGCTCCAGACCAGAGAGGAACAGGGCCACGAGGGCCGCCAGCAGCAGGACCATCAGCCCACACCCACCAGGGCCGCCAAGACCCCTACGAACCGCAGTCAGCCCGCCGCCCAAGAGGACACAAAATCCCACATGGATGACACGGCAAGAGCGCCCGCCCAACCACCGAGAGAGCCAGGGAGCACCGGGAGCGTGCCCCCACCATAGAAAAGGGCCAGCCAACCGGCCAAGCATAGTCCCAGATCGTCATCAAGGACATCCACCCAGTCCCCACCCCAGAAGAAATACTACACCCTTCATACTAACAACTGTTTTTGTTTTTTTTAATCAGTGAAGATTAAAAAAATAAAACGGTTCCGGCTTTATCACGAAATCTTGTTTTCACTTTAATGACTTTGTTAAATAATCTGTTAAAGTTAACTCAGCTGAAAAATCATAAAAAGACACAAAATTATTGTTGCGTAGTGGGCAGGTGTTTAAACTGCACAGGGAGCAGTTAGGGAATAATTGTCTTGCTCAAGGACTCCATTACATTTGGGCAAGCCAAGGAATCAAATTTGCCACTTTTAAGGCCCCAGTAGACCTCCGCGTACAAGCAGAACGCCTCTGTACGACGTACGTACGCTGAGGCAAAAGCGTAGCCCCGCGTAGCCCCTCAGGGCACGAACGCGCAAAGCTCTTTTTTTACGACCGCGCACGCTTGCGCGGTGTCTGACCATAAACTTCCCCGGCGCCGGACTGTTTTGTATGTTACACAAATGAATTAAATTCCTCTTCTTTATCGCTGATCGGGCCTTTTCTTTTGTTTTTTTGCCAAAAGTCAAGTAATCGCTTCTTCCTCCGTTCACTCGATGACTGAAATGAATGAATTCAGGTCCTACCTGGCTGCGCGAGGTTTTAAATATTTCCTGGTGGGCTGTGGGCTGCAGGAAAAGCGCTCCCTGTTTTTATTTTTATTTCTTAGAACTTTTTATAACATATAAAGTAGAAACACCGCAGCAGAACACCGCAGCGGGCTGCAGCGGGCTGCTCATGATGAGTTCTCTGAGTTCTCTCACTGAGCTGTCAATCATTTCAGTAGGCGTGTCAGCAAGTGACCAATCAGCGACCTCAGTTTGTCCCCTCTGCGCGCAGCTGCTCACATTACAACAAGGATTTGGAGCGAAAACGCGAGCATTTAACGTGAGAAAGAAAGCAGAGCTGTGCCAGCGAACGCGTGCGCACAGAATGCGCGCGTAGAGTGGCGTAAAGCCAGGACGCTGAGGTCTACTGGAGGCTTCAGTCCCAAGTCAGGCACCCCCACCCCCACCCCACCCCTTTGTTTCCCCCACCCCTTTGTTGGCCTGTCTGTTAGCAGAACATGTCATGAACCAGTTGATGGATTTTTATTTAAACCATGTCAGCTGGATATGCTGCTAGAACTGATTAACTTTTTGAGTGAACTCAATTTAAGATGCCATGGTAACTAGACCAGTCAGTCAGCCAACATCACACTCTGGGTTGAAAGTTGAACCCAGGCGCTGAGAGACATGGGGAAATCAAGGGTAAAATATACCAGAATAACTATTTATTTAAGTAAATCCAAAACAAAAGCTGTTATGGCCACAAAACTTCCAAAAACTGAGGAGCACGGAGGAACAGAGCATTATGGCTGAGAAAACACAGACGACAGACAAGGAACAAACAAAATGTCAAGGTATTTAAAGGGACACTAATGAGACAATATGACAAACACCTGGGGTGATTATTATTGGGAACAGGGGAAAGTAGCAGACTGAGGAAAAACACTGAAGAGGCTGACAGAGAAATGAGAAATAACACAAGAAGACATGAGAAACTAAAACACAACACAGAAAAACAAAACACACAAAAAACATAGATTATGACAGTTAGTTAGTTAATTATACTTCTTTCATGGAATCATAGTATTTTTTTTTCTACAACAGTTACAAATTTCAGCCAAACAAGGGTAGTGGCTTTCTTTCTTTCTTTTTTTTTTTTGAGTAAACCTGAGCTGTACAAGAAACAAATGAAGTCCCAAAGAAAGTTTAACAACCTCTGGTCTCCTTCACCACATAGTTTAACAACACCTGCTTATAGAGGCAGACCACTGACTCCTCGGTGCACATGTGTGACGTGCTTCGAGTTTAGGAGCGTTAAAGCGTAAAAAAACACAGATCAGGCTTGCTCAAGAGTTCAGGCCACATGTGGAGAAAGTTTAAAAGAGTACTTGGCGGTCTTCATTCCGGCTACTTCAAAGACCACCCGTAATTAGACTACATGCCTGTACAAGTAGCTGTGGAACAACTTAAGCAGAATGATTTCTGCTGATTGTCCCCACCAAACCAATAATAGTAATAATATAAATAAGACACACTATAAAGAAAATGTGGAGTAATAACAACTCTTTTATATATTGTCTTTAGCTGATTTATTCACTTAGTCTGAAGGATGAAACAATGATTCAAATGTAAATTCCAGTTTTTCTGAAGGTATTTGATTTGTTCTGAACTGGAGTGACAGGACTTTATCAAAGCAAAGAGTGGGTTTGTTTCTCCCCTGATTGAGGCGAGCATACTGACAAAAAAATTCTGCAGCTATCGACCGAAAACGTTTGCTTCGCTGATTGAGATGCCTGTACGTTTTAACATGCCGTGTGATGATCACTTTATTCTGACATATCTTACACCAGTAAAAAACTTTGAATTCCAGATTGGAAACTTCATTCACATCAGAAGCTGCCCTTTGAATTATGGTAGAGAGATGCAGAGATTTAAACTCGTTGCTCAGCCTGCACGAAAAGGTTGTGCACGCTCTTTGCTGCGCCTCCATGTCACGGTGAGTTAATGAGGAACAGAGCACTAATCAAAGCCAGCTCTGGAAACAGGCCTTAAGCTAGAGGATCATTATTCTTCCTCACTTCTCATTGCCGTCTTTCTACTACATCATCTGGAGCTCTTCTCCTTTCTCTTTACCTGCTGTTGACTCCACTTCCGGTTTTCTCTCATTTTTATCTTTTCCTTTGCGCCCCGTATTCATTTGTTACCCTTTTTGCTCCAGATGCTGGTGATGTATACGCTTTCAGTGAACCTCCAGGAAGTTCACTCTCTGATCACACAGGCCATTAAGAAAAGCAGAACCGCAGAGGTAAATACCCTCAGTCCAACCAACCAACATGTCAACGCTTGCTATTCAGGCAGTTACAAATATCGAGGAATAATAAGTCCTAAACGTGGATGTGGGTGGGTGCACATGTGTTAGTTTGTTTGTCTGAAACATTAGCAATATATTTCATCCATTCAACCTTTATTTATACAGGTTAGTCACACTGAGTCATGAGGACTCCTTTCCAAAAGGGACCTGTTTTAGACATACCACATGTAAGTTACACACAACAATAACCGGCCATAAAATGCATATAAAATAAAAAAAATATATATAACAAAATAACATCAAGCTACATTATGAAACGAGGTAAAATACTAAAAACAGGAACATGTCTGCATATATTTGTGCATTGAACTGAACAATTTATTAAAATCCCTTGGAGAGATCAAAGTGGATAGCTTCGATGGAAGCATATATAATGTACAATAAAGAGTATTGGTCCAAGTACTAAACCCTGAGGAACTCCATGACTAACACATAAACCACTGGACAGACTTTATTGACACTTTCAGAAGCCAATCATTTGATGTATACTGTATCTGCAAATGTTTTATTCTTGGAGTTAACCCCAGTCAAGATGGCTGCTACAGCAAACCGATTTTAGAAAACAAAAAAATAGTAATATTTGAACCTATTTTACACATAGAGAGCAAAAGTGTGGTGAGTTTGCAGTTGTGCACCATCCCCAACACATTTTGAGTGCTACACAACAAGTTCATTGCTTGTATTGTACAGTATTGTACTGATTGTATCAGTTCCATGTCTGTTAGCAAAATATATTGTAAACCATTGAGTGGATTTCAGTGAAACTCTCGGAAGTTATTATATGAGTGTACATCAAAAACTTTTAAGCTTTTGGAGTCAGTCCAATTTTAGATGTATGTCACAGATAGTCAAGACTGGCTAACAGCTAAGTCAATTTTTAAAATATTGAACTAATAGTGTAGTAGTAGCTGAGAGTGATTCATAAAACATACTCCAAGTGGCAGAAAATTGCTCATAAAGTGCTTTTCCAGATTTGTACAAAACAACTACTGTACAGTATTACTCCATTCCTTCATTAGCCTGGTTAAAACCACACCCTGTCCTTCACTTCGCAAGGGAAATGAGAATTGAGCGGAGCTGTGCAGGAAGGCGAGGGCCAGGCCATTCCTTCATATTAGAAAAGTTTAGTTTTAAACTTTGGCATAAAAGGTGCTAGGCAATAATCATTCCTTTAAGGAAAACTAAGCTTTTATTTTTAATGTATACATAGACTGGGGTTTTTGTCTTTGTGTTCATGTTTTTGTATGTTCTGGCACACACAAGCTAGCGTGTACACATAATCCTCTTCATGTTCAATTATGCCCTCATGACAAATAGCCTTTCACTTCCCAGCTTGGGAATGACTTCAAAGGCACCATGCAGGATGAATTGCATGTAACAATATCTCATATTTGTCCATGTGAATAAGGACAAGATAATCTGTCTTTGCTCCTCTGACAGTGCCATTTCCTCATTCTGATTAATAGATCTGTGATTGCAGCTACAGCCCATGTGCTTAACAACACAGAGCTCTATTGCTGCCTACTAGTACACCCCTGCTAAGTTACAACAAAAACACATAAAAGTGACAGTGACGCTTAAATGCTCTGTCATTCTGAGTGACAGCTGTAGCCTCTTTCCTTAAATGTTCTTTTAGTGTTTCATGCAGTGACCTGGCCAGCAAAGGGGCAGCAGCTGTGATGTTACGGCCCATTGAAGGACTGAGAATGGAAGAACCTTGGGGGAGGAGGAGGGAGAGGTCAGAAATGAGAGGTAGCTTAGAAAAAGCATGTGGTTAAATTGAGGTAGACTGCTGTAATGAAAGTACTTGCTTTCAACAAAGTTCAGTCAGGTTATCCGAATGGGTTCTTTATTTTGTTGAGACTTTTTGACCTTCATCCAAAGGACTTCATCAGTCCGAGGAGCCACAATAAACTCAGTCCCACAAGCAGCACGCTCACATAATGGACCAACCAGTTTGAGGGTGGTAAGATGGCTTCTGGGGCTCGCCCTCTCCCCCGTCGACTTCTCTGAGGCAGCCATAACCAAAGTGGTTCAAAACATCAAAGTTCATGCTCAATAATCCAGGTAGAAAATCCAACAAAGTTCAGTCAGGTTATCTGGACAGTTTCTTTTTTTATTGTTGAGACGTTTCATCTTTCATCCAAATGACGTACAAAGTAAGTATGTGAATGTGCTTCTTGTAGGAGTTGGTTTGTTGTGGCTCCTTGGACTGATGAAGTCCTTTTGGATGAAGGACACAACATCTCAACAAAAAATGAAACCATCCAGAAGACCTGACTGAACTTGGTTGGATTTTTTTTACCTGGATTATTGAGGATGAACTTTGAAATTCTTTGCTGTCACATTAAGCCTTGATAATCCTGGTACATTACTGATGATTATTTTAGCAAAATAGATTGTTGTTTTTGTAATTATTTTTTACCTGAGCATTATTGTTCATGTACATACAAACTTTACTTATTTTCTTTTCTGTTTTCTCATTAATCTTTAATAAGTTTATGATACAATTTCCAAACAAATGCAAGAACATCTCTCAAAGGATGAGGCTGTGGATCACTCTGACGCAGTAAAATTCTGTAAAATTACATTTAATGAGTCACTACAAACATCAGTTGTTTAAGGAGGCAATGAACCTTGCAAGAGACAAACAGACGAAAAGAAAAGGGAGACAAATGTGGAAAAAAGTTTGTGTGTCGATGCTTTTGTCTTGGATTAAACATGTGGCTGCGACTGAAGCATGGGGCAATTTGTTAGTCTTGTGGTTTTCAGTTTCAGTGACAAAATAAACTACGGAGGCTTTTGCTTGTGAGAAAAAGTGCATCTGGGTGTGTGTGTCTGCCCTTGTGTTAAATGCATGTTTACGTACAGTTGCAACACGGTAACAACCATGAGGACAAACGTTTCTATACACACAAGCTCTTGGGTCACTGATTGCAACTTGTGCAGAATTGAGAAATTATGCTGAAGCAACAAAACCAAACCGACGTGTTTAAAAGACGAGCTCACAACCAGGAGTCGAGTATGAGGGGCCATGTAGGACAAACTATTTTCCTCTCTCACACACACATCTATTGCCTCTCATTCACAATAGTATTGGTGTACATACACACACATTTTCTGCTTATTGCATCTCATTCAGTATAGTATTATTCACACATACACACACACACAACATTTTTTGCTTATTGCCTCTCATTCAGAA